>JANSTV010055115.1:0-13093 GCA_027564135.1 Lestremia cinerea
ATCGCGTGCTCTTTCTTTCGCTGTCTACGTTCTGTGTTCCGTGTTCGCTTCCACGGGGGCAACGTACCGTATTGGTCACGCATTGTTTTCGTATTGTAAATGTGCACTTTGCCGGTATTTTCGTTGACCACTTCGATGTTTTGCCCCGGAGCTTTCTCCTCTTTGATATCCTCCAGAATTTCTTTGTGTTCTTTCTTTTCACGTTCCTGGAAAATTTATGGAATTTAGAGTGGAGATTCGAATAGAATATCGATATCGCTTACCTTCTCCAATTGTTCCGGTGTTTTGTACTCGATCACTTCTTCCATTTTCTGTATCAATTCGTTGCCATCCTTGTCCACCAGTCCCAATGTCTTTTTTAACCTCAAAAGTTCCTTCTTGCCATTTCGCTCTTTTTTAACGCGATCCATCAGCGCCTTGCGTTTACGCGAACGATTCATGCGACCCATGACTGATGTTGGATTTATTTGAGATTTAAGATTAACTAATTAAATTTTGCTACCGCGGCAAATTGATTTGTTAAATACTACGCAGTAGTAACCAGAGGCACGGTAGACTTTTGAAAGAACGTGTCTTCGAATCAAAATAATAAATAAAACACATGGTGTCGCAAGCAATGACAGATCGACAGAAGTGCCAACCGTCGTACTAAAATGCTGAATTTGGCATGGGTTTGTGTCTTCGGTCGATTGTTTTGGTGAAGAATCGTTTTCTGCGTGGCAGGTAGAAACGCTGATTTGGGGTCTCGAAAGAGGTCCTTCTATTCGATGATTCGGACTGAATTGAGGAATTCGCAGAAGAGATCTAGATATTTTATTGAGCCGATTGAAGGAGGATATACGAACGAGTCCGTTTCCTCCAGAAGGTCATTCAATTCAAATACCCGCCCGAAGGGTTGCGCTCATAACCAACGCAACCCCTGCCCGCCCCAAGGAATTTTTGCGCTTTTTCGGCAATTTAGTACAAACTGTTCGAAAAGCGAGATTCACCACAAGCGCGAAAGATCCGCACACATTTGTACGAGCACTCGTACTGTCAATGATGTGAGAATAGATTTCAAAATGGCTACGACAGCTGTTTTCAATACAAATTTCAGTTTGGTGTATGATGCTTTATTTGTAACATTCAATTGAGAAAGCAAACGAACGAAAGGCCACACAGAAAAAAAGCGAAAAAGAGAAAAAAAAACAAAAAGAAAAAGAAATATCCCAATCGCTATTGCTTGGACTCGACAAGCGACCGAAGTGAACGTGAAGCGCAGCAGAATCGTCGAAAATTGTCTAAATAATTGATGAAAACAAACATTTGATTATTGAGTGCATTTTGGCGAGAGAAATTCATCATTTATTTATAATTTCCATTTGGACACTTTTCGTCGCGCACAAAATCTATCTTTTTCTCAGCGTTTTTCGGTTTCTTTCGATACAATTTTTCCGTTTTTTTTTCGGTTTTTTTCCTCTTTTCGCTCGACATTTCCTCGGTCATTTCTCCATCGAAATTCGCTCATCGAGAGATTCGCGTCGCACCGATAATAATTTGTTGCATAAATTTTCGAAAAATTTAACAAACACACGACGCAAACAAAGTAGTGAGTCGCATTGTTGTTGTTGCACGTTTGCTTGAAAACTTCGGTGGATCGGCCGTTTTGAGGCGCAAGCATTCCGTGTGTTGTCTTCACAATAGTGGTCCAGCAAGCCCTGGAATATTGGCGAAGTGAGCCCTGAACGGTGGGCATCATCAGATCACACGATACTTTCATGCATGGATATCCAAATGTTGTGCAGAGCAAATGTTTTTCGATAATAATTTTCAACAAACAGGTAAGTGTTTGGTCCGACGACCGTGCCGTGAAATGGGATGCAATCGATAAAATGAAAAGGAAAATCGTCAGTTTTTTTTGGAAAGTGGTTTTTTTTGTAGTTTTTGGTTTTTGGCTTGACATTGCTTTCGGTCGATGGCCACCAATGCATCCAATCAGACTCGGAGGCCAACCGCAACCCATTTCGACTAATTGAGCCTCAGTGATTTACCCTTTGCCATCATTTTCGACGTGTTTGGCCCGTTCTCGCGTCGTTTTCACTACCCTCTCATTCACGTCTTTTCCATGCGTTTGCCACTCCGAATCTTTGATGACGAGAGTCGAACATCGAAAAATCCACATTTGTGACCTTGTCAGCAATGAAATGCTCGAGCAGCAGCAAATCGTTTTAATTCGTGATTTCACATTTGGCTACATGACCAACCCGTGCCCGTGCACACGACGATCGTGTGCACCAAAGACATAACATGAAATAATGCACAACATCCAAATGATTTTCGCAAAGTTTAAGGGCATTAGCGCAGCGAATAACGAATCGTGGCTGTGTGCGTGTGTGTGTGGGCAAGTGTTCGGCGAGGGACACAAAGTGCGGATTTCGCTCAAGTGAATGTGTTCTGATTGTGTTGGATGTGTGGCACATGAGAAACGCATAAGCATCTGTACAATATGCACAACATTGCCATACATGCAGCCAGCCAAAATAGACATAAAGTACACACTCTGCAATTGAGTAGATCCAAGAATAAACCTGATAGTGCATCGTATTGTTCTTTATTTTCATCTAATTACTATTTTTCATAGTCAAAGTCAATTCACAACGGCCAGCATCTCGTCCCCTCCTTGTTCCTCCTCGTTCCGTTGATCATCGGCCGCAGTCATATCGTCGTCCCCGTCATCAGCGTCTTCATGTTTTGCTACTCTCATGAGCATTGTCTCGTTTTCCCTGCATTTCCTACTCGCTCGGTGAATCCGTGGCTTGGGTCTCCATTGCTGTTTGATCTTGTCTTTGACGATGTGCTCGCTCGCTCGCAACATTCATTGTAGACCATTTGCCTCGTCCTTGTTTCTGTTCGCGACCATTCTTGGATGGTTCGCTGGCTAAACTTCAATCGCAATTTCAGCAAAAGAAAATATCAAAGTGTTTTCCATCCAGATTCTTTCGTTTCATTCAATCTTTCGAGCCATCCATCAGTTTATTATTCGAATGTCATGGTCAAGAAACTGAATTTTCAATGGGACGACAACGACGAAGGCGAAGGTTAGCACCACCACTGTTTGAGAACAATGGCACGAACAGCAATTTCAGAATTTTCGCTTCAAAGCAAATAGCACGGTTTTGTTTCGAAACAAGATTAACGTTGAATGACCCAACTTTTCAATTATGAACCGTATGATTGGCATTGGCTCTCCTGAATGTCTTCCGTCCATTAGTGCGCCAGTGAGCCACTGAGCCATAAAACGAAAGGTTCAATTAACGAATAACAATAATAAACAGGGTAATCCCATAGCTTGAGGTAACCAACGGCATTCAAGCACTGAATTTCGGAAAGAAACACGTCGAAGATGAAACGAAGCCACTGAGAAATTTTCGTTTTCTCGGTATTTTCGGGCCGTGCATGGAATCGCATTTCAAATATCGCTAGCCAATCATGCCTTCTAGTGCAGAGTGTGTACGTATTCAGAAACGTCGTGCTACGTCAACGCCGCTATTGAACACTTGAGTAAATTGGATGTGTTGTTTGGTTTTCGTTGGTTAGCCTCTCCTAATTCATAATCCGTATTTCCAAAAAAAAGTTCAATTAACCGAAAGGGAATTACAAAATGTGCTACGACATTATTATTATTATTTTTCTGTGTTTTTTTTTATTGTGCTCGCACACCAGCAGAGTAGAGACGAAAACAGACAAGAACAGACACACGGACGCGTATGCGTTGTTTTTGCTTGTTGCCTTTGTTGTTGTTGAGATATCTGTCTTCATCACCGTCAATTTCAAAAACAACTTTTGCACAAACACATACTTGCATCACATCTCACACGCACACACACACACACACGGGCAAGCACGCAAACACACACACGGCCATTGCTCAATTTCGCTCAGTGCAAACACGCGCTTGGAAGAAGAAGAAAAGGAAGACGAACTCTATGTTGAAGCGACAAAAAGAAACAACAAAATTGCGCCGTTGTATTTTGTTTATGATTTGAATAATTAATTGAATGTTTTGATTTGCTCACACAATTTGTCAGCAACGAGATGACGCGAACAGAGACGACGTCGAGAAATCAAATTAAATTGGTGCGATTTCGTTGAGTAATTTTTGGTTTCGTTGGAATTTCTCGGCTTGATATCGACTAACTATTCCCGCGATCGATGACAATCGCTAAATTGATTGATTTTTTTTGCGTTGGCCTTTTGGAAGAATTTCGCAACAGTTTCGAACAAAACTGATTGGCAAATGATGAAACTTCCATTGAGCTCGGGTCGTTTCGGGCTGGATGAAGTGCAGTCAAGCTTTCGCTCAAGCCAACGACGTAAGACACGTCAGTTCCTCATCCAATTCCGGGAAGATTTCGCGTCGAAATACCTTCTGTCGATTCATTTTCCAAATCGATCGATGATCGAATCGCCCGACCGAGCGAATTCAAGACCAGACAATAACAACAATAATCAACATGTGTCGATCTTTCATTTACAGATTCAGCCCTCAAAATGGATCCAATATTTTACACGGCAACCAATGGGATACCATCGTCGATACCATCGGAAAGTAAATTGGCAACATACATGGTGAGCAACAAGCATCGGCGACATCCTCGGCCTCACGAACATAACAATCACATCATCACTATTCACACCCATACAATCGAATATGCATTTTGTTAATTCATTCCAACCGGCCAGAATGCCATTCTCTTTCGATTCGACCAACGAACGAATTTGATAATCATCCTTCTCCTTCACATATGCGCTTTCAAGGCGGTGGTGTTAAAATTGAACAAATGAAATTGTGGGGTTTTTTCTGATCTTTTGCGCAAACATATCGAATCGATCGAAAAAAAATGCACAAAACACACACAGAAAACGGTTACGGGTCGCAATCTTCGGTCATTGATATCACAGATGAGAAGCGACGGCAATTTGCAATTGAACGCTTCGAAACAAGATTGGTTGTAATTGACTCGAATAGATTGGCCAATATCGATGAAACAATTCAATTGAAAAGGAGTCTCACTGACTTTAAGCCGAAATGTGTGCTCATTCGCGGCAAGCTGGTCACACAATTCGCCTTAAGCATTCGTCCAATATTCTCGGCGGTTTGAATGACCTGGCTCGAAATTCGGTGAAACCACAACCATTTTGTGAGAATCGCTTCGTTCGGTGTCTTGCATCGGTGATAGAAATGCTCACAGGTCGCAATAAACATTTCCATAAAATTCATAAAATTACAGAGCCGACAAAATGTTACAACACCGACATATGGCATTTCATCTGGTTTGTCAAAAATCTCTTTGGATTCACCCATATCAATTAGAAAAGTTCAGGTACTTGAGCGCACTATTCTACCATGCGATGAACACGAATCTTTGTTGATTTTTTTTCGTTTGTTATTTTGTAGATTTTGCTTTTCATGAATAATTTTAGCGTTTTGCACCAACTCGTAGATCAATTCGTTTATGCAACTAGCATCAAGCCCAACCGAATTAGTCGAGGACTTGCATTCCGTCATTTTGAAAATATGTTCATTTTATTTTTATCATTTTTATTTGTTTTTATTAATAAAATCAGCATTGCATGCCTCATTTTAATTATCGTTGAGTCATCGAGATGATTTTCAAATCGAAATTCCGCGCAATAATTTCCCATTATGACCTTCGACCAGGTAACGCCACAATCACCAGAATTCATTCCATCGAAATTGAATTCATCGCCGAATTTCTATTCGCCGTACGCATCTGCCATTGGAAGCAATGTGACACCTGTTAAACCGAGTAATGCGGCACCCTCATTGAGCGCTAATTCGTATTCAACGGTCACACCAATCAAGGGTATGTCCACAATTGAACGTTCACCGACGGCACCATTGAATTAATGTCATTTCTTATTCACGCCTCCGGCTGATTGCAGGAAGAAATTTGATACGAGGCGAGTCACCGCACAGTATAGGAGAATCGCCAAAGTTAACGCCACAGCCATCCCCTCCACCATCGAGTGTTATCCATCAGGTGGGTTCTACCCGTTACAAATTCCCTCGTTAGCAATTACTAAACGTGCGCTTCCGTTTTTGTTACAGGAAAACGTTGGCGGAACGACATACTTCTATCCAACCTCTGCTAATCACTCGGCAAACCAAACAAACAGTTCGATTGTATCGGACTCTTCATTGTCGCACACCTCACAATCACTGAATTATTCCCATCCCATTCATGTCTATGCCGGTCCAGCATCGAATGTGGTCAACATGCAACCGCGCACTCAGCTCTCTTCGGCTATTTTTATTCCGGATGAGATGCGCAACGATATTTTACAGCGAAATGAAATTGCCAATATGATAGATCCGAATCCGAATCCCAATTCAGGTTTGCATCCCTTCCATTCGTTCGCTCTATGCGATATTCGGCCGGTCTGATTGATTTGGGGTCTGTTCTCTTTCCGATCAACACAGAGATACCGCAGGAGTGTGATAACTATCATTTGTTGTACGCTTTGGAACCATTACCACTCCACACAAAACTACCGCTTCCATCATCCAGCTACAAAGCTACTCACCTTACGTCTGGTATTAAGTATTGTCTTCGGAGATTACACGGTGATTATCAAATGATTGACATCCACAATTTTCAATAGACATCACTCTCAATCAATTGTCGATTAAATCTTCAGGCTTTCGATTGCAATCTACGAAATGTATGAGTGTTGTCGATTTATGGAAGAAATTCCAGCATTCAAATGTGGTACAATTACGTGAAGTGTTCACCACAAAAGCATTCGGTGATCAATGTAAGTGCCGTTAATCGGTGGATCGCTTCAATTTCACCAAAAAAAAAAAAACTCTTTCCTTTACATTTGACGCAGCCCTGGTTTTGGTGTACGATTATCACCCTGGATCTCAAACATTGCTTGCTAAATATTTCTCACCAACTCCAGACACAAATGGCTATCCAGATCCATTCCAAGGGGAGGCTCGTCCATTCAGGTAACGAATCCAACGTCAATGCTGCCCCTATTTGGTGCTCATTTGGCCGATTTGATCGTTCACAGCCACAAAAGCAATTTACAACGGACACCCAACGGTCCATATCTGCCTGAAACCGAAATCTGGGCCATCATCATGCAATTAACAGCTGGCCTACGTGCAATACATCAAGCTGGTTTCGCTTGCCGGTAAATATCACATTTGAACCATCAATTGATTGGATTCCACGATTCCATGACCAACATATTCTCTTCACAAACAGAACCATCGATCCCACGAAAATCATCATCACAGGGAAACGTTGTCGATTCAGTTTCATTGGAATTTCCGACATCATTTACTTTGATCCGAATCAAACTAACCAGGCCGCTGTCATTGCAAACTATCAGCAGGTTTGTTCGACGTTTTCCCGGATGACGTATTCATTGCTCAACCGTTTCATTTTCGATTCACAGGAAGACTTGACGTCATTGGGTAAATTAGTACTAGCATTGGCTTGCCGTTGTCTCCATTCGGTTCAGGAGGACCGAATCCAATCGAGTATTTCGTTAGTTTCTAGACAATATTCGTCAGATTTGAGGAATTTAGTTCTGTAAGTTGAGTCTAGGGAGACGACGCAATGGTGCAGTGGAGGATCACGGATCTGACTGTTGGCATTCTCATTCAAACAGGTACCTGCTAACAACCACCAGCGCTCGACGTTCTGTGACTGATTTAATGCCAATGATTGGTGCTCGTTTCTATACACAATTGGATGCTTTACAATGCCAGTGTGATATGCAAGAGGATGAATTGGCGAAGGAATTGGAAAACGGCCGTTTATATCGGCTACTTGTCAAATTGGGGTGCATCAACGAACGACCAGAGTACTTGCCCGTTTCTTTTATTTCTTTGTCTCGTTTGCATGCAACATTTCGCAGTTCTAATTTTGCTTTTCTATTCTTTAAAATCACCATCAACAACCTTGAATGAGAAGACTCCACTTGGATGTAACATGGTCAGAGACTGGAGACCGATACATGCTGAAGTTGTTTCGCGATTACTTATTTCATTCGGTTACGGAAGATGGCCAGCCTTGGCTGGATCATGCTCACATCATTCAATGTCTGAATAAACTGGATGCCGGCACAATGGAAAAGGTGAGCAGAAAAAGACTAGCGGCTTGATGGAGTGGCATCGGTTAACGCAACTCTCCTCTGCTTTTCGCTATCCAGGTTCAGCTGATGTCGAGAGACGAACAATCAATACTTATTGTTACTTACGCTGAGCTGAAACATTGCTTAGAACAAGCATTTGCAGAACTAACCGCCACAAATTGTTGAGAAATACTCCGTTTCAATTCAACTGAAGATTTTTCGTATCTTTTTCCGAATCGCATTGGCTCGATCAATGGACTTTTTCCCGTTGGTTTTCCGATCTGCCAGTTTTGAAATCGTTTATTTTGATTTTTGGATTTTTTTTTTGTTTTTCTCTTATTTTTTTCGTAATTCGATAGTTTTTTGTTTTCATTTTCTTTTCGAAATGAATGAATTTATTGATCATTTTTTTTATTGTTGCAAAGAAACGAATGGCATTCTTGGTGAAAAGACAATATTGGTTAACGTCGATATCAGCAGATGGTATCGCATTCAAATCTGATAAACAGTATAATCATCGATCCAATTGTGAGTTTTTCGAAATGGATATCGGAATCGAGCGAGCTAAAAAATTGTAATAATACAGAATATTTATTTTTTATATTAAATGTAAGTACGATGAAAAAGGAACTTTGTAAGCGACGTCAGAGATAATTTGTGAAGAGCGCAGCAGCATTGAAAGACCCGAAAACTGAACATTTTTGTTTTCCTCTTCTTGGGAATTTTCGGTTTTCGTTTTTCTTTAACTTTTTTTTTTTTTTTTTAAATATCAAGAATTTTTAAGGAAAACCTTTACACGATTTGTGATTGAATTTTTTTTTTTTTTTTTAATTAATTTTTAATTATTCTTCATGTCAAATCATTTCAATTCTCACCCAAACCGAAAGCTGTTTCGGATTGCCAATTCAGATTTTCAATCATTTTCATTTTTCTATTCTAAGAGCATTTAGGATAATAATCTGAGTAGATATTTTCGGTTAATTGATTTGGAAGAGATTTTCAAACGATGACAAAAAGGCAGAAGAAGAGAATTTTTTTGTAATTTGTATGTAGACGGAATGGTGTCTGCTAGTTGGACCATTTTGAAAAGGCAGGACATGAAATGGAATGACTTGAAGCTCGGAAGCTATTTTTTAATTGACTCGAATGCCGCTCATGTATGACAAAATTAGACTGAAATTGTACAAAAACTGATCTACTTTTACTAAAGAAAGCAACACATTCGAAACAAACTAGCACAACGCATCAAGAGATTTTTCACTTCTCGATTCACCGTTTCGTTTGTCTTTCGCTTAGAAATTAGGAGTTCCCGTTCCGAAATGGATGTTTCTTTTCCGAGGAAGTACCGCAATTGCGCCTCCATAAGTTCTTCAGCTGGAATTTCGGTTACGATCAATTGTCAACTTTGCTTTCGATTTGGAAGTAGTGCGTTCGACTTAAAAAATATGAAAAAAAAACTTTGTCTGATGACAATATTCACAGATGCAGCATGATTTGAACACCTTCTGGCCGACACCCAACCGAATTTTGTGATTGAATTATGTTTTCCTTTATTTTTCAACTGTGTTTTTCCTTGATTGTGAAATTAGAATTTAAAACTGATGCTTAATCAATTAATTTTGTGCGATGTTTTTCCTTCCTTCGTGACAATTGTCGTCTTAATCGTAAGGCAGGACAGGAGATGCACTTTCAGACCATGTAATTGTAACGAATGCTAGTGTGAGGGAGAATGACATCACATTGAACCAGGCATTCCCCAGACGGGCAAATAAATGGGAGCATCCTTTCGTTCAAGCCTAAAGTATTTGGCACATTTTAAGAGAGCAATTCTCAAAATCGAATTTGTGACACTTAAGAGAAATCATAGGCCTCGTTGCGCTACGATGTTGTGATTGGAATTGTATGATTTTGGTTGTGCTGGGAAGACAGACCTCTTCTTATAATTCTGTGAATGAGAAATCATAATTCCTTTCGGTTGAAAGTTTTGAGCGAAATTCGGCCGAGAAATGGACTTTTGTGCAGAGAATTTTACAGATTGAATCAAAACGAATTGAAGGAAACTCTTGCTTTTCCACACGATTTTCAAGGCAATAGACAATACCGTCCATTTCTGAACAAACCTTGAGCTGGCACAATTTGAAGTGAATGTGATGATGGAGACGGCTCATCAATGTGCCCGTGTCATTCCGTGCGGTCTTGTGTACGTTTGAAGGAGAAACTTCTCATTCGACGATTCGACCAAGTTTTTAGTCAACAAACAACACGACACTGGGCATAGGACGGCTATGCCGAAAGCAACTTAAACAATAATCAAGAGAATTTAAATCAATTAACAATTTTAATTCATTCATATCAAATATATTTTTTAAAAGAAACAAAAAGTGTGTGAAAGAGAGAGAGAGCGAGAGAGCGAGAGAGAAAGTAAAAAGCAAGAGAATTGAGAAGAAAAATGATTGTAAAGTGGGAGCAAATCGAAGTTGCGCTGAATATGTGAAACGTCCAAAATGTCAGTGATCGACCGGTGATTGACGTTCCAGCCAGTTTTCGACGACGACTTCGTTGACGTGAGATGAAATTGCAGTGATGCAAAACGATACGTACAATTTGTTTTTAAGGAAAAATACATGGAATTTAAAGTTAATTTATTTATTTTGATGTGGTTTTGTCATTGATTTGCATGTCTCTTTTGTCTATTGGATGGTTGTTTGCGTCCGCTCCTGAATGAATTGATCGCAGACATGACCATCGTACGATGTGTTGATCCGAATCGGAAACGTAGCACTATGGCGCTACGTTTCCTTCTCAAATTCACATACTGCACACAAAGGAAATACTGAATGAAAATTGTAAAAGAAATGAAGAAGAAAAAATAGTAAATTAAGTTTTTAAATTTTAAGACAAGTCAAGATGAAATTGGCTGAGACAGAATGCCAGAAGGGAAGAAATGAGTGGAACAAGAGAAATTCTTACAAAAAAATGAAAAAAAAAAAACGAAAAAAAATGATAAACAAAAGCATGAAATAAAAATTTTAAAATTCCAAAAATACATGTTTAGTGAAGAGCTCTCGTTTCATTTATTGAATTGCGTTCGGTTATTCTGATGACCTCACACGCACACACACTCACGCAGACAGCATCCGAACGCACGAATCGATAATTCTACCCTTTCCGTAGGGCCATCTCCCATCAAAGGTTAAACTTCATCGTTCATTTAGCCTGAAAGGTCAAAGTTGGAGGGAATCCGAAGTATGTGGCTAACATTTGGAACCGAATCGCTTTCAAAGTTCAACCCCCCGCTAGTTGTTTTTTCTGCGCGAAATGGAAAAGAAGCGACCATGGAACGAGTTAGAAGTTTAATAAAAACTGGTGTTTTTTTTTTCTTTTTCGAAAGTAGAATCGACGGGTTGTGAAATTGAATGCGATAGAAGAACAACAACAAAACATGTGGACGACGAGTCCGATGGCATCCGGGCCAAAATTCATAATTTATATTTTACTAGAAAACGAGCACGAATCGCTAACTGCGAAGTGGTCCACCACTCAGGGGTAAATTTAACTGGCGCTAATCCAAAAGTCGCAATAATCGACGACGACGAAGATGACGGTGATGATGATGATGATGATGATGATTGAAAAAGAAGAAGAAGAAGACGTCATGCGAACGAATGCAACGCATTCGGTATTAGAAAAATATCAAAAAGCGTGAAAGAGATTTTAGCATTTTCGGTTTTGCCTGAAATTCAGCCTTCGCCTCAGTGTGCACGCTTATGCAGTTGAATGAAATCAATGCAGATGAACAGCACGGTCGTTTTAAATCACCGAGAATAATTCATTTCGATGTCGAGGCGGAGTTTGCATGTTGTGGTTCATCCCGAGTTGTAGTTAACATTTTATTCAAATTTTATTCCCGTTTCGGAGCCGAACGCCACGGAATAAATCGCGTTGTGGTCGTTTATTTCATGTCGAGTAGTTGTCGTTTCGCGAAACACACTTTGCAAAATTATGTTTATTGCGGAAACGGTGATCATCAGCATCATCACTGTTTTGATAATCATTTCAAATTCATTCAGCATTGCTGTGTGCATTGTGTTAATCACAGGTAAGAGCAATTACGTTTGTGAGTAGTTTGCAATCGACAAAGCACTTGAGTGTTGGTGTTCCGCTCCCACAGATCCTTATGGCCAATCACAAGGACTGGATTATTGCATTTTCTCGCTGGCTGTGTCCGATTTGATGTATGCTGTGCTCATTGCGCCAATGTCCATTGGCTCGCTGGTTGCTGAAAAACGCATCTTCGGGAATAACCTTTGCAAAATGCTCGGCTACATTTCATACACCTTGTGGGCGGTCGATGTCAATTCACTGTTTTGGTTGAGCGTCGATCGTTATTTGTACATCACCGACGCCAAATACAGCACATATAAAATTCGCACAAAAACCAGGTGAGCTCGGTGGATCCTCGTTCCGCCTTTGCATCTTAAGATTGAGTTTGGTTTTTCAGATGCATCTGCAAGATCATCCTCTCCTGGCTAGTATCGGCGTTATACAGTTTCGCCCCGTTGATGGTCAACAAAGAAGGACGTTACTTGCCCGTCGCATCGGTTTGCACTATGAATTGGTTCAGCATCGAGCCATACTACATTACAGTGACCTGCATCATCATTCTGCCCTGCTTCTTGGCGACCATTTACAATTTCTCGAAGATATTCTTCATGCGATTTATGTACCAATCGAATCGTGAAGGGAATGAATTCACCGAAGCCTACGTAGAATATTTGATGGATCCAAATCACAAGACGTCACTGGCATTGGTCATCGTGTTTTGGGTGTCATGGCTGCCGTATACCATGCACATCGTTCAATATAAATTCATTGAAACGCATTTTCTGCCAACGTTTTTTGATGTCTGGAGCGGACTGTCGCAAGGCATCTGGAAATTGCC
>JANSTV010055126.1:0-13093 GCA_027564135.1 Lestremia cinerea
TCAACTTCCTTCTCGGTGGTCAAGCGGCCGACAGCATCAAAGGTTGCGCGGAGATCGTTCTTGCCAATGATACCATCCTTATCTTGATCCATAAGTTGGAAAGCCTATTAAAAAGAGAATAATGAAAAGATTTGTTTAACAACCTGATTACTAGAAGGTTGAGTATGAAAGTGAGATTGCACCGAAACATACCTCCTTGAACTCAGCAACTTGCTTTTGCGAGAACATGGAGAAAACATTGGATCCAACACGCTTGGCGCGTCTTGACGAACCACCAGACTTGGCTGATTGGCGAGTGGAGCCGGCTGGGGTGGTGGCGGCTGGGGCTTCCTCAGCTGGAGCTTCGGCAGCCTCTTCCTTGACCTTCTTCTTCTTAACCTTCTTCTCTTTATCAGCCTAACGGAGAAAATTTGGGAAAAATATTTATAATCTTCCCTTGGAAGTTGATGCCGAAGCGAAGTAGGAGAAAGAATTTTGACAATTCCGAGTGATATAGATTTCATTTAATTCATTTTACTAAAGTAAAATGACTGAGGATTCGCGTTTCATTCACGCATCTAGTCGTGATGGACAGTTGCGTCACGTATTATTTCCGTTTCAGCCTTGCTTCATCGAAGCGTATCATACATGAGAAACACACAATAACTGTTCAGGCCAAAAATAGATTTCGGACGAAATATGATCGACCCCAGATGTGGTAGGTGGATCCAAAACACCAGATGTTATAATTAGAATCACGCATCAAGTATGCCTGCCCAAAGATTCGTTGCGTCGTACGAAAACGCGCGAGTTTGAAGTAATCAGGCTCCTTGTTAAATTATTACTACCTGGAAGCGTCTATAAACCCCCTTATTCGAAAATGCACACCTCGAAAGTGCACTATTCCATTTCGATTCTAATAACCACAAAACTATTGCTCCTTTCTTGTTCTGATTACCGAAAAAAAGACCACTTTAAATCCAAGTAAGGTAAATATTCATTTTAAACTGATCTTTCTTTGTAGAATAAAAATCATTTGAAAAAAAAATTAAAATATTCAATCAACACTTCATTCAGGACGAAACAACAAATTATCCTTTTTGCGTAATCCTTGTTCATTTATCCGTTTTGGAGTTATTGATACACCCGCGAACAATGTTTCTTTTAAAATTTCTTCAATCATTTTCTCATCCGAGATTATGAAAAACCACTCGCAAGCGACGAAATCCGAAAAAAAATCCGAAGAGAAATCGAAGAAAATCAAAACTTGAACGTTTCTTCACAACGACTGTGTTCACTTGGCTGAGGAGCTCTGAGAGCCAACTTACCATGGTTGTTCGTTGAATTGTTATCGACTACTACTCATCAGCTACCAAAAGCAACTGATATTTAAGCCAATTTCATCGAACCGAATTGCGTTAAGAAAAATTATATTTTTACAAAAAATATGAGAATAAATTCATAACACTCATACTTATAACACTCCTTTTTTAGTAGCTAGAACATTTGTTTCGTTGGAGCATTTCTAAATTTAACTTGCGTTCCGAAGATTCGTGGTTTTAGCAGAATGTTGAGCGTGTGCGGATGAGCGTGTAATAGTAGCTTTCCTGCTGAAAATAGACGATCGTTGGTTCAGTTATTTTCCTCTCGATTTCACTCTGGAATTGCGATGATTGGACAGGTGATGGAGCAAGAGGCGAGATTCTTCGTACTATGGCTATGCTTCCTTCATAGTTTGATTGATCCAAGAAACTATGAACCGAAAAAATTTTTGATGCAAAATATATATCGTTTCTAGGCTCTTTTTGAGTTTCGGTTTGAGACATTCGCCACGAAGCGAGCATAAAATCTCTCTCTCTCTCTCTCTCTTCAGTCCAGTACAGGGCTTGTGCATTTCCGTAGTTTCCGAAATCGTATCGAGAGTCTCGATCCCCGCCATTTCAAGCGCAAGCGCAAGTTCACTTTCACCTAATGGAGCGAGATATCTAAAATGCCAATACCGGCATTGATTATAAAAAATAGCCAGCCGAGAATAACATAAAATAAATATTTTTGTATTTTCATTGTAGTTGGGCGAGAAGACGAGAAAAAAACGACGAAAAAAAACGGAGAAAAAAGTGATGCAAACAACAAAAATTCCATGCCAATGCTGCGCGGTGATCAACACACCCGCACTCCATTCCGCACACATTCACACAAATTTCAAAATAGATTTCCACGTCTTTCATAACAGTTACAGTTGCTTTGATTTCCCAATTTAAAAATTTTATTTCTACGGGCACGACTACAACCACACGGAGAGCAGTGAAAATTGAAAAAAATAAAGAAAAAAACTGTAATTTCGGAAACTCTAGACGATCACAACAAATCAGGTTGCACAATGGAATTTTGGTGGAATTAGAAGAATACCTTTTGAGTGATAGCTTTCACTATCCTGGGAACGTTGTGATAATTAGTTCTCCGGTCGTGACGCAATCGACAATCTATTCAAATATCACCCAAACGGATAACATCGATTAATGTCGATGTCTGTCCACACGTTCCATTTCGTTGTTGAATATTTTCACGTCATCTGCCTTCGATTTGGCTGTCGGTGCCAAACGATCAATTATTTCGTTTCTATCACTCGTTAATTGATATTTGTGAAAGAGCGTCCATTTAATTAGAATTCATCATCATGATTTCAGCGAATCTATGCAACCAACTTTCTTTTTGCAGCTGGTATAACTGGTGAATGCATTCAAAACGTTAAGAGCCTAAGGCGATTTACAGTGCCCATGAGGCCAATTCTGGATCACAAAAAATAATAATACACAAACATTATTGACATTAAACATACTTTACATAGCATGTCCCTAAGTCGATTTAGACATTTTGTAATTCCTTCTCTTTTTTTATGTGTTGTACAAATGCTAGAATAAAGTTCCTTGCTAATGATTTTAGCAATGCCGATGGTAGTTTCTCCAGGCGATTGTTTTGTAATTTTTATTTATTTATTTAGTTTTTATTTCAATATTTCTTGTTTCAAAATCAATAATTTTCTTGCAAATGTCTGTTTTTGTATTCATTTCACATTTTTCACTTTTTCATGAACTCATTATTTTTATGTTTTTTTTTGTTTTGTTTTTGAATATTTATTCTCTTGTTTTCAAAATTTGATTACAATTGATTTGTTTTGAATCGAGTTCTCAACTTCCGCAATTTTAACATCTTCACGACATTCATTAGCGAATATCCCTTAACATTCCATACATCAACCATTGCATTAAAATTTATAATTTCAATTTTCCACATTCCACATAGAGCCCGCTTTGATCAACTGGCGGCCCTCCCAGCTTTACCATTCTTTTAACCGAACACATGGCTCAAGTTTGCATGTCACAACCACGCCTGCTGTGGCACCTAATCCATTGTTTGTCTTATTCGAGTTGAACCACAAAGCGGTTGGCCAGGGCGCAGCTTTTTTGCAATTCAAATTCATTGATTGGGGGAGTTGGGGAGGAATTTTTAGACCCTGACGGCTCTTTACAGCCTTCAACCAGTCATTTTGGAGGAATGCACCCGAATCATATGTCTACCCTTTTACAGGAGACCACGTGAAAAAGCATAAAGGGAATGGACGGGAAGGACAGCAATCGATCGCAACCTCCTTTTACAGAGGCGCTCCCGATTGCCGTTAAGGATGGGGAACCAATCAATCACATTCTCACGCCGCCACAGTCCATTATTTTTATCTTGCATATTTGCGGGCTTTTGATAATTTTTTTTAATTTTTTGATAGTTTTTTGTTCCTGACTTAGGAGAATTTCGGGATGGTGTCGCGAGAAAATGATCTTTCAAGAAGAGACCTACAATATCCCAACTCTGCTCCTACAGGAATCCCCTTTCGTATTCTGGGGTAGTTTTGCATCGCTCATTTCGTTCGATCTAGTGATAGTTCGATACGAACTGTTGGGTCCGGAATGACACCGCGTCTCTGTCAAATATTTACCTTCTTCTTGCATCTCCTTCGAATGCTCATCTGTTGAGGCAGAGATCTGTTGAACATTCCATTTTGAATCAAAATATAACCTACGCAAATGCTGATTTGACCAAATTACCACACGCTACCCTTTGTACGAGAAAAAGAACAAAATGAGGGGAACGTTCTATTTCCGGCAGCTGGAAAATTCATTAGAATTTTCCATTCTTTATTTCGAAATTCAAAGTTCAACAAAATAGATCTTACGATCGGTTTCGAATCGCCATCGCATGCATGCATATACCACGAACGGTATGATGATGTTTTGAACGATGACGATCATCTGCGGCGGCGGTTATTAATAATTCTCATTCGGTCAAAAATTTCGCCTACCGTTCGAAACAAGATTGCAAAAAATTTCCTACAACAAAAATCTCACAACGTTTCCGGGATACTATAGTGAAAGCCGCGTTGATTCAGTCTTTTCGGTTGATTTCGAAATGTCCTACGAGATCCGATGGCACACGATCATTCGATCATTTTATATCTCGCAAACCACTATTGTTTTCTATTTTCAATGAAACATAACGCAAAGACGGGATTCTGCCATTCAGCGTAGCAAAGCCTCTCGAGTGGATGGTTCAAATGGACCAAATGGTCGGTATCGCTACCTCGCATCAACATCATTTAGTGACTGCTCGCTTGAATATCAAAATGCATAACATTTGAATTAATTGATTTATTTTTATTTCAACAGTATATTACAGTTTGAAGTTACAGAAACAAAGATTTTCGGATAAATTAAAACCAGTAAAAATACATTCAAAATATTCCGTAAGGAGCTGAGTTGAATCGATTCGATTGCGTTGAGAGCTAATGTTCAGGAAGCCTATATGACCGAACGACCAAAATGTTTCTGTTTCGTTTCGGGGACATAGACCTCATATTGAACACCGGCGCTCTGTAGCTTTAATCCAACTATTTGCCCACTGTCAATGTATTCTAAAAAAATAATTTTCTTCTTTCTCGTTTCATATTCATTTTTTCCGATTATTTCTTCTTTTTCAAAAAATATATCAATTGCAGGCTTGAAATGAGCTTTGAATTTTAATTTTTTTTTCTGCGGTTTAAGAATCTTTGATGGCGAATAGTATCGCTATCGCAACGAATCAATTTGGAGGGTGAGTGTCGTACATGCTTATTTTCAGAAACTCGACAATCCTGCCCGTCTCGTGATGTGCTCTTCTGTTATACGCCCTTAATGTGGAGAACCTGCACTTGAGAGGCTCTCCAATAGCCCAGCCTAACCCCTATAAACGAAATAAACCGAATCGGAAATAGCCATAGCCACAACTATTAACGTTTTTGTTTGATAATAATCATCACTCTTTCTTCTTTTTGTTTTCGTTTTGACTTTTTTATGTGAAATATTTAGTGTGCAGGTGGCTGTTCTCATGAATTTTTTCTCTGATTATTGAATTTTTTTATTCATTCTCTTTCATTCTCTTTCTTTTTTTATCGCTATTATTTTAGAAATAATAAAATATAAAAATTATTTACCATTAAATGTTTACCATAGTAATCTCTGGTTAGATCATTTTATCCGCCAGGCAAAACACATTAAATTAAATTGGTTTTCAACAGTTACATTTTCAATTCAAATTTATGCCAATGATTTTAAAAATCATTAGATTGACAAATGCACAAATGAATTTTCGTTTTTTTGCTGAATATTGTGTTCCTTCGATTTTTGTTATTTCTTCCTATTTTTGTGTTTTTAATGTGAATTCGTTCTTGTATAGAAATTTTATGAAACTTCACATCCGAAGGAAAACTCCCAAAAAAACGAAAGAGGTCGTTTAGATGAAAAAAGAAATATTTGCACTTTACGGATGAAATGTGTCGGAAAGAAATAATCCCAACCCTGATGGTTGAATATGAGGCCGATTCTCAAATGGGTTTCATTCATGAATGGTGTTGCATTCCATGGAACGTGCCCGAGAACTGGATTGAATGATTGAATTTGTGACACAAAGACAATTTTTCTCGAAATTATTGTTTATGAAATAGTTCGATTGCCAACCATTGTCGAAAAATTCGCAGTACTTCCAAAGCTAATTCATAATTGGCTTCGACATCGAAATGGCTGTTCAGTCTATTGTTTATTGCAGTCTCTGCAATCTACGCTATTTTTAATTGTCTGTTTCATCTACTTCAGTTCAGTATGACGTAACCCGACTTTCTACGGAAATTTTTTGTTTTTTTTTTAATTTGTTTTTTTTTTCTCTTCTGCTCAGAATATTTTTTCGTGGTCAACGATTGGATTCTTAAAATAGACTTAGGTACAATTGAATACTTAAATTTCTTCGGAATTTTCCATCAAATTTTTCTAGGGAGAAAATGCATGTTTCAATGAAAATGAAACAAAAGTATACCGATGAATGTTTTTCTCCTGGTCAGTATTTTCTAAATTGCTCGAAGACGATTTATTTCGTTGATGTTTTTTCTCGCCGGTTATTTTTGATCGCTTTCGAATAAGTCATTCAGGGAACTCAACTGTCTGGTTGATTTTATCAAACATCATTTTGATTGGTTTTTTTTTCAAATATTCGTTTTTTCTTGAAATGTGGAATAGCATGAGTGCGTTCAAAAATTAGTGAACGCACTGTATAGACATGACTATACGCGGGTATTTCATTTCCTTGCCTGACTTCTGTATATGCTGACGCTGACGCTTAAGACGATGAAGTTCAAGTTTTAGTGCATCAGGTATGTGCCAGTTCGACTTCGCTTCAGCAGTCGCTATCGAGAAGTCAGATTCCTGCCTTTTGCATAACTTCGCAGAACTCAAGCTTTCTTAGACTTTTGAATAACTTATCATGTATAGAGTGCAAATGCCAGTAATAACAGGAATTGGTACATACAAAAGCCACGTAAGACAAGGTTCATTACAGGAGTCACTGAGGATAACTGTGGATAACTTGACAATTGGTCAATTTTGTATGAAATATTATTAAAAAATTGTTGGAAACTGATACAAATATATATTTGGTTTCACCATATTCTTTCATCCCAGACACAAAGGAAAACATGATTGGTTTTTGAAGACATTCTGAAGGGTTTATACTTTATTCGAAATGCGTCGCTGTACATAACGTGGTGAGTTTCCGAATACCTTTCATCACAAGAATTGTTCTTTTTAGGTCTGGGATTAAAGTCATTACAACGCCTTGTATATCGACGTTTTATGTTTTATATATTTTTCGACTTTTGCATCTTGCCATGACTTCGTAGCGAATCGCACATTTCACAGTTAGACAGTGTTTAATAAATTAAATAAATAAAAATAAATATTTTTTGAGCTTAAAATGAATATTTCGATACAATTTGCGATCGTGGAATGCTATCGGTCGGTGTGAATAACTTGAATTCAATTATTTTTTATTTTTTATTTTCGAAAAATTTAATCTTTTCTTCCGTCCCGTCTCGTCAGCTTCCAAGAATGTACCTATGTACAAGGTACAAGGTAAACCCCTCCTAAGACAGTGCTCCACGGTGCCGGGCAAATCTTCTTCAATTTGAAATCATGTTTTATTCATAGCAAAAATATCGCGACGTGAAAATATTTTAAAATTCTTTTTGAAACAAAACAAAAAGGTAAATAAAATATAAACGGGCAAATAATGATTCTTTGGTTCAATTCGTAATGCCGTTTTGTATCCGCCCAATTTTAAATTGGGATGAATGGTTCCCATTGCTATTTCATTCGAGACCCCAATTCTCTTTTTTGCGTCACGCATTGACGAATTTGGTTTTTTTTATCGAAGAAGCGGACTTGGAAAAAAGTTTTAACCGATTTGTGCCACTCTCAGAACTGAAAACTGATCAATAAATGACCGCGGCAACTCCTCAACTTGTGGAGTCGCAAAGTCTCTACAAAAACTCAATCTTTAATACTATAAACGTTGTGTCACGCTTATTTCACGAAATCGAATAAATCGAGTAAATGAGTTGAATGTGCAGCTTGTGTAAAGTGTATTTTTGTGTTGGTTTTGGTGACAAATGTTCATTAAAATATTTCGTATGGTGATAGTGGTCGTGGGGGGTGGTACTGTTGCGAGGTGTGAGGAAGTCTAAGCACGATCTGTGTCAGGGTTATTGGTGCGTTTGATGTAAATATTTCTTTCTCTTTTGATGCGGTCGCGAATTGACCTCTCGATGCAGCACAATCATCCGGACGGGAAGATTAAATTAACAAATTAATTCTTCGGCGATACGGTTATCAATTTGTGTGGTGTTACAGGTGATATCTAATGTAAAAAAGGTAATTAGCAAAATTAAAATAAAAACTCGCGCCAAAATGGGGGTGGAAGTTTGGTGAGTGAAAGAAGGCAAATAATTTATCAAGAGTGATTTCGTGGTGCGCCATCCCCATCTCACCGTCGACCATCCAATTGGCATTCGAAACAGAAGCAAAAGAATGAGGTCAATAAATTCATTTGGTCAATACCCAAAGCGAGCGATTCCCCAAGTACGAGTCATCGTCCATGAGCGAATGATGGTTCTGTTGATCGATGTAGATCAAGGTTTCTCTGCTACAGGAGCTGGAACCACGAATCATCGAAATCGTATCATTGGCTGCTGTTGCGGAGTCCTTCGACTTGCCGTGGTGATGTCGATTCAATGAAGACGACAAAGAATCGCCGCGATGCGAAAATATTTCACCGAAGTTCACACTGCCGCGATTTATGGCCGAATGGTATTGGTTGAAGTTCTTGCGATTGTTGTCAAATGTCCAAGACGAACTCTGTGTTGGGTACGAAGTACTCAGTTTGGCATTGTCATTTGTGTGATTTGTGATATTCCGAAGTTGCACTTCAAAATCCGAGTGAGCATGTTCTGTGGGTTTTCGTGCGGGCTCTGTGAGCAAAAGCGAATCGCAGACGGCGGCCACTTCATGCGATGATGGATCATCTTCCGACTCTTTGTCGATATCGACGTTGGTGACTGCTCCCCTTTCAACAGCAGCTTCCGCCGCATCGTCTAAGTCCAATCCTTCGATATCAACTATTTCATCCTCGTTTGTTTTCTCGATCTTGATGGTTTGTTCGCCGTCGGTCTTCTCTTCTCCACCACTTTTGATCTCATCATTCTCATCGTTCTTTACGTTTATCTCAACATTAACTTCGATCATTTTCTTTGTTGTTGCATTCGTTCCCATTAAACCGGGTTTGCTATCCAGCGAACGTTCAACCCCAAATTCATTCTTGATCTCGTCTTCGACATCATCGGACATTTCTTTCTTTTCATCGAACGAAACGGTTGATATCGATGTCTGCAAATTGGTGGTGGCTGGCGGTACGGCGATTTTATTCAGCCAGTGATCGGAGGATGTGCTCGAACCAGAGCACTCGGAGTTATCGATCTTTCGTCGTTGATAGAATAGAATGTACGCTTCGTTATTCACTATTTCATCGGGCAATTGCTCCAAAGATACCGAGCTGACTTTCTGGTCGTCGAATTTATACCATAAATGATCGTATGGATTCTTGCATGCAGCCGTGTAATGGCCAGTCTCCAGCGTGTCACCCTGCATTTAATAATCAGTCAATTATTCAACTCTCAAGTCTGAATCAATTAGTCAAGGCAAGATCATTGCGTTGTGGCCACTTACCTGATGATAGCACACCGCATACAAATCATATCGATTATCTTTAATCGTATTTGTGTCGCCGCAACGTCTTTTCGTTTTCTTCCACGGGCTCCAATCGTCTTCGTTGACATTAGAGTTAGGACCACGCGCCAAATGTGGGGACATGTCGAAACCAGTCAGCGGAAATTTAACGGTTGTTGTTAACTTAGCCGATTGAGGACCTTTCAAGTGCTGCTGACGGAATCGCTTGAAGTGAATCACGAGAATGTCTGGTAATGACCACAAGCCTAATGTCTTCACCACCGGCAAATACTGCTGACAATTTGGACATCTCCAAGCGTCTTCAGCGCTGAGCGTTTCGGCTTTGGTATAATGCTCCAGACATTGTTCTAATGTTAATGTTTGGTTATCTTTTGATTTTTCCTGGTTGTGGAGTTTGGAACGATTAGTTTTGAACGGTGACGGCTGATCCCAGACAAACCTTTAATTGTGAAACGCTTTCGTGAACAACAAATGAGTCCGTGGTATCACAGAAAAAATTATCCGGGTCACTCCATTCCAATAAAAATTTCACGTGCGGTGGACCAGCATCTGATGGCAGTATGGTCAAGGCCAAATCAATCATTTCGGTGAACAAAGGATGTTCGACCTGAAAGAGGATAAAGATTTCGATTCACAATAGCCGTTGCGAAGTATGATGCGACTTACATTAGATTCGATAAACGAATCTGGATCTGCGGATGGATCTTCCAAGCGAATTCTGAACATTTCCGTGAGTGGCGTTGTGTAAGCGAAAACTTCTGGTTTCAAAATGATTTGCATTTCCTTGAGCAATTTTTTTTGTAATTCCGTATACGAAATATCACGTCGGATTTGAATGCAAAATGGAGTCCCGAAGCGTTTGACGTCATTATCCTTTGGAGACAATCGTTGGACGTTCATCACAATGATAACTAAATTCGTTGTGTCCGAATTTGCAGTGATGCTTTCCTGTGCGGATTGACTGGTTACGTTGGATGTCTTTGCCGCCGTTGAATTTAGTGGTGTTGTTTCGATGCAATAGATTTGGTCATCCTCGGAAAGCGATGACATTGGATGCGAATCAGAGAAGACACGCGCAAAACCCGCGTCTAAAAGTTCTGCAAGGACGATGCGCCCCGATGGGATGCCTGTGTCCACTTGCAATTGTTCTCGCAGAGCCTGCATTGATGAGTCCGGCGGAACACTTAATCCAAGTTTCATCTGGCGTGGATGCTGTGTTGCATACAAGACTGTGACGAACACTGCCTGTTGAGTCAATTGCGGCAATTGCACCGAAATACAATGAAATGGATCAAATGTGTTGCTCTGCTTGTGGCATCGTGGACACGCCAAAGACGAACGAAATTGAGCTTGGAACACCGCTTGCACAAATGAATTATTGCAGCGTATGTGGTTGGCCAGTGTCTCGGCGGCGATTACCTCATCCGAACCGTAGTTGTTCTTCACCGATTTGTATTTGCGTTTCGACGCCGTGTTCAAATCCTCATGCACCTTGTCCAATAGCCAAAATAGAAATTCTTGAGCATCGTGTTGAGTTGAACTACGAAATTGTGATCCGTAACGATCAACAACAGCCTTGAAATTTGTACTATATTCGGATTCGTTTTTGCATGTCCATAAAGCCTTCAGGACAAGTGCCAGCTGCTCGGTTAGTTCACCTTTGGTTCCAAATTTTCGCGAGTTCATCTTGTTTCTACGCTTCAAATCGGCCTAAACAAATTGAGGAAAATGAATTGTCGCATGAGTTAAAATCTGCTGGTCCTTTATACGAACCTTGTATTGATCAAGAACGAAATATTCGGCCAGGATGTCCGTGTGGCTTAGACATTGAAGAACGGCATTCATGAAGCACGTATTTCCGTGGTTTTTCAAGCCAGTCACACCTGGTGTTTGATCCGGTGACCAAACGTAACCACCTAACGGTGGAACTCTGTCGATGGTGGCCGATTGTTTTGCCTGGAAGTTCGAAATCAATTATATCATTCGCATAATAAATCACTGACGATGATTCTACCGAGCGCGATTCGAATTTTAGATCAATCGGACTCAAAAAAACATATTTCCGATTTACATATCTCACATACCCTCCTCCTCAGCGTCGTCACCAAATAATATTCATCTTTATACAATGTAAACAAAAACAAAAGAATTTCAGCAAGAGATCGCGAACGGAGTCATTAGACCGACAGAGGGAAGCGGCGTGATATTCTGCGCAAGCGAGACGACACCACATACGTTAAACGAGCTGCTGCCGCTAGAACCGAGGGAACGGAGAGAAGAAAAAGGGAGCATCAATTAACTTACGCCAACATTAACCGATGTCATTTGTTGAGCAATACGCGACAGGAATTTTTTCCATGCAGATCTGCGAAACAATCGGTGCTTGTTATCTGGTTCCTGCGAGACAATCCCATTCATTGTTGTCCCGTTGCTATTGATGTTTACAGCCGTTCCCCTTGTTGACTGTAGTGTATTAGATTTCGTTTTGTCCTTGGTCAGCGATTCGTCAATAACAACCGATGAAGAGTCAGTATTATCAAAAGTAACCATTGTTGTTGTTTGCGGTTCACTATCAAGATTTTTCACATTTTTCGTTCGTCGCGATAAGCGAAATGGATTACGAGGCATTGAAAATGCTCGACGTAACTTTTGAATTTTTTCCTTTCCGTTCGGTTGTGTATGATTATTATGTTGTTCATTGGACGAAGACGATGACGACGACGATGTCGATGACGACGACGATGACGGTGTCGATGATGATTTTTTTGTACACTTTGAATCTGCTGTGTTTGGAATTATTCCATTTGAATTATCCGATTTCGATGTTGTTTCACAATTGTCATTTCTCGACATTTTATTGGAAAATTTT
This sequence comes from Lestremia cinerea, assembly GCA_027564135.1. Taxonomy (NCBI): domain Eukaryota; kingdom Metazoa; phylum Arthropoda; class Insecta; order Diptera; family Cecidomyiidae; genus Lestremia; species Lestremia cinerea. The sequence goes on from JANSTV010055126.1 coordinate 12,505, forward strand.
GTTTGTTTATTTTGGTTATTAATTTATTAAAAAGCACCACATTTAACAACAAATAAACACTTTAAGAAAAGAAAAAAACAAAATCAGTAATCGAACGCCATTATACGAAGAATTTTCCACCACTCATTGACAATCTGACATTTCACACGCACACACCACGGACACACACATACCACGGACACACGCACATACACACACACGCACACACACACATACATACACACTTACACATACACACTTACCCACACACACATACACGCACACACACACGACCAATTCTGACCGACCAATCGCACGGTCCACCGACCGAAAGTCAAACTTTTTCACCGCAAAAAAGTTTAGCACACAATGTCCCACAACGAAAGCCAATTAAAAGAATTCCGCATTGCTTAGATGTTTCGTTTGATGCTCGCGAATTGAACGATATTTGAGGGAATTTTGCATGCGCCTTGAATTCACCACCATTGTTGGCGCGCTGATGTGATGATCTCACCAAGAAGAAAAAAATGTAGATGGCTGCTCGTAGTCACTGCCATAGCCGTTAGATGGGGATAATGTCTGACGCCGAAAAGTCAAAATCGATCTCGAT
>JANSTV010055137.1:0-13088 GCA_027564135.1 Lestremia cinerea
AGAGACGCTCATCGAAGACACTCGCTCGCACAATATTATTATATTATATATATATATATATATTTATGTTGATAACTGGCTAAACATGTTTGAATTTGAATCGCCGTTTTTTGAATTATATATTTAACGATTTTTTTTTGGTTTCGTTTTGATATAAAATTTTTTCTTTTTATTTCACAAAATTGGTTTTGTTTTCCATGTGTTTTGGTTGTGTTTTTTCCGTCGGCTATTTGTCAGCTCTTCAACGCTTTTGTATGCAAAAAATTATAAATTCTCACACTTCAAAATGTTGACAATCAATTATTTGTTTCTCTCACTCGGTTTTGTTTACACACAGACTCGTTTTTCACTCACAATTCGTGTTCGGTCTCTGTTTCGCCGTCACGCACACACATCACAGTTGTCTATTTCCACATTCGATTTCTGGCTTAATTAATTGGTTAAGGTTGCTTTGCCTTTTTTCTCTACTCAGACGTTCGTTTTCAATGCAAATAATGTCATTGCAACGAAAACGAAAGAAGAATATTCAACAAATATTCATAAAGCACCTTGCTGCCAATTTTGATGAATTCTGTTCTTGTTTTTGTTTCTCCTTTTTTAGTTTTTCTTTTTAGGAAAGGTTCTTTATTTATTGCACTCACGTTTTAGAGTTAATCAAAATTTTTCAAATCTCATTAGTTTTCCTCTGTTTTTCTTTTAAAAATCACCATAATTTTTTTTTGTGCTTTTCTATAAATACAAAAACATAATAATTACATTTTAGAATTCAAGAAAATCGATTGATGGAAAATTCAAAATTCAAAATTTCCCAATTGCAAAAAACAACTCATAAAAAAAAATAATTGATAGAAAATCGTTGAGCTTTTTCAAACAAAAACAAAAAATAAAAAAAAAAATTATCCAATAAACGAAAGAATTGAAAAGAATGTCAAAACGAAAATTCGGCTAAACAACAAACACACCACCACAAAATGAAACGGGATTCTTTACGCTGAACTCAACTGTTGGTCGATGCGTTGTTTGTTTACTCGCAAAAATTTCACTTCATAGCAAATCATCTCACGCGGTACGCTTTCTGCAACGTCCAAATTATAACTGAACTGAGGCGAACTGAACGAAATTGACGATGGAATTGTGTGTGTTCGGTATATTGTGCATACAGAGAGTTAGCCAGTCGAGCAGCCAGCCAGCAGCAGCAGCAGCAGCAGTAGCAGCAGAAGTAGCTACAACAGAAACAGCCGTAGTCGAGGCAGGCACATACAGCACTTGTGCCTGCTTGACGGTGTGTACCGTACGGGCACGATACGCGCGCGGCGTCTATCCGAACAGCCAAGCAAGAAACAGCACCAGCAGTTACCACTTTATCCGATAACACGAGCCGCACAGCAATCGACAGCGAATTTCCCTGACCTACCTCTATGTCGTGCCGTGGCGTTCCCTGCCGTGCTATTCGGTTCCATACCTTGCCGCCGTATCTTGGATTGGATGATGTGCCGCCCAAGAATGAAAAGGTCCGCCACGCACTCGACAAATTTTCATCATTTTCCTCTACTTCTTCTTTGTCCGTCTGAACGAAATCATTCATAATTTTAATTTGAGGGAACAAGCATTTTTTCAATAAAAAGAAGAAAAAAAAATGAAAAGAAAATTTGGCAAAAAAAATCGAAAAAAAATAAAAAAAAATCATTCTCGTCCATTCCTTTTATCGTAAGTCGCTACGATTTGTTGGATTCTCCGCACGAGCTTCTGTTCGCGTTCTTTGCGACGCGTTCGCCGTGCGTTTTGATTGTAACCGCAGCGCAGACATTTTTGATTGGTGTTGCTCGTAAGCGATAATATTTTTTTGATGTGACGGCTATGTTTCCTAATTAGTTGTAATTCGGTGGCCGTTGCTGTTCGCTGGCTCACCACTGTCGGATCGGCCGTCTGATGAATGCGATGTGACGAAATATTTATGTCGAACATAACAAGACAATATTTACAGTGTTGTTCATTTGATGATGTTCGGAATTCGTCGTATATTATTGATGAAAATTAGAAACGGAGATTTTCTTTCTGCAAAATGATTCGTCGTGATGATTCCGAGGAATTGCTATCAACTTGATTGTTTGCACGATATAAATAACTGGACCACACCGGCAAATGATCACGCCTTTTGGATGAGAAAATTAGATGTTTTCCGAATGGGAAATGCGTCGAAAATATTTTGGAAAACGGGTACCGCATGCCAGCTACTCGTATCTCACTCATTTGGATGAGATGCGGGGGCCGACTTTGAGAACGTCCATTCTTAAACTCATCCGCTTCGAGAAGCAGGACACGAATCGCAATCAAAATGTCACTTTGTCATGCGAATGGCGCAATTCATTCGGTTTGAAATGGACCACACCAACCACGCCAGCGACACGCTCATTAAACAAAACAAGTTGTCGAAACGCCATGAATGCATTCAAAAAAAAAATACAATCACACTTGATTGCAATCGAATTTTTATCAACAGAACGAAGACAGCGCCATTAACGAAAAACAGCCAGCAAAAAAGAGAGACTCAAAAAAGAGAAATATTCCGTTGTCCGACCTGACCACGTCGACCATGCGACGAACAATCTCTTTTGCGGTGCTGCATCGTTTAAGAGCGGCGATAAACGTTGACTGCATAACCATTTCTGTTTACAAAATTGATATTTTACTTTCAATTTTTATCGAAAATTCTTGCATACGATATTTTGATGGGAGGCGTTCGCAATTGCCATTCTCGGATTGTCGGCGATGCGTTATTCATACCGGTGGGGGCATACACGACCGCGGAACGCGGATGTATTGGTTGTGGCTTGGCTGCGTGTCAGCCGGACTGGTTGTCTCATCGAATTGATCGGCTGCGTTCTTAACATTGATTTTGATATTTGTGTTTTGAGGTTGTGCGAGACGCACGCGGACAATTATGCAATGGAACAGCTTTGGTGGGACTCCCAGTGGTTGAGTGAGTGCTGGATCAATCTGTCGCCGTTTTATCGACTAGAAACAGAGAGAATTGATTCGTCTTGGGACTTTTCAACAAAATCATCCCTCGAAGCTCTCAAGTGAAAATGATCATTCGACTGGAAATAGACGGAGACAGAAAATCGAGCTGAGCTCATTACGCCTCCCAAAAACAAATGTCGAAAATCAATGGGAAAAGAGGGGAAATAAAAAATGGATGGATTCAACAAAAAAAAAGCCGAGTGGAAACCTGCCGTGAATTGGCATTTTGCCACACGGCTGGACCTGAAAATTTATTTGAGAAATACTTGAACATTTTTAATATTTTCCTGCAAACAGTGGCTGGCATTTGTTTATTGATGAATTGTGTTAATTGATAGCCATGCATTGGAATCGACACAACACATGAGCACAATCAATGTTACTCCTGGTGTTCCGAGCGAGCAGCAGAGAGCTATCAGCCCAAAATATAAGCACCATTCGGCGAGCGCGCACACACAGTGACCGGTGTATTCTTCACAATCGCACACAACTGCAGCCACTCAATGAACCGAAACCACCGAAAGCAGAAACAACAAGCACCCGCAGCATCTGGCTCAGCAGATTAATATTATTTATAATAATATCATATTGATGTTGATTATTTGAACAAATAAATTGCTGAAAAACCGATCGAGAACCGTCGAAGAAGAAACATACGTTTTTCGAATGTTTTCTGAATACGATTTCTCAATTACTCATTACGGATTTTGACAATCCAATAAAATTTGAATTTTTCCTCTGCTTTGTTTTTTTTTTGTTTCTGTTTCAGCATCGATTCGGTTTTTTTCTTGTCTTCTTCTCGTTTTGATTCGTTTGGAACAGAAAAAACACGTTTTAGCGAATTCGATCGATCGTAGCAATGAAAGAACAGAGAAAACAGGTGATTTGTTTGAGAATTGTCAGGAGGTCCGATCATTCGAGAGTGTGTTGATTGTTTCGTTTTCGAAAAAAAAAAAAAAAAAAAATTAAAATAACAAGAATGAAAAGAAATCAAGTGGCTACGTGGTCACGAGATTCACGATGAAACACGGTGCGGTGTGCTATGGATTTTCAGTCATTCTAACGGACAAGGTCAGAGCAAAGCTGACGCATAGGAATAGGATTTGCTGCATGAAAATACGTAACCGCTGCCACAATCAAATGCAAATATATTCGATTTTAATGTAAAAAATGTACTTAATTCACCATTGACTTCCTAGTTGCGAACGGTATCGCAAACATCGCTCGTAACCAACCAGAAATATTGCTCATTCTCTCCTGTCTGTTTGTTGTGACGGGCAACGACGATTTTCATGCAAAAATAATTGCGCAATTTATAATTGGTGGTAAGTAGACCTATTAATGAATATCAATTGAGCAAAGATGCTCGACGAGTACCCGTTGCAGAAGAGATAGCACTGGCGGACGGAGGGCCGTTTTGATGTCGTCGAGTTTCGTTGGCCAGTAGCCGCCATGAAGCACGTCGTTGTCTGGCGCTTTGCGGTGAAAAATCTGAAAATCTTTATCGTCCAGCGAATATGCCGTTGTTTGACTCACATTTTTTTCGTTCATTTCAATTGGCTGCAGCACACTTTGCTGACAATCTCAGCCGATGTGAGTAACTTGTTTTTAGCTCAAGTCAATTTCGTTGCGGAGAAAAAAAATACGCAATTTTTTCCGCACTTAATTGGTAATGTTTGCTGGTAAAAAATCATAAAATTTTTTTTTCGAAAATTCAACGAACGAAAACAAAAATCAAGCGAAAAAGAAGAAAAAGGTGGGTAAGAAATCGAACACACAGACTTTGCTGCATTCGCAACCGGCAGCCACGCAACGGAAAACATCGATCGTTTTGTACTCACCGCATTACAAATTCCGGCGCATTTCAATAAATTTCGCTGGAACTGAGCGCTTAAGTGAATGTTTTGGTGTTTTGTTTCGTTTTGTTTTTTCTCTTCTCTTTTTTGTACGAAAACAGAAAACAGAAAACAGAGATAACTCCATTCTGATGGCGTTCTTGTTTGGCGCTGATTACCTATTTAAATGAACGAAATTAACATCGAGAAAAGGAGACACATCGCTCAATCCGAATAATGAGAAACGGAATAAACGCGAGAAAACCTCAAAACACTGAAAACAATAATCGTCCCGCGAAAATGATGAGATGAAATATCTTGGCAGCAGCCAGTCGACACTCGAACGGTGCATGTTTCCTTGCGTTTCGATTCTCATTCAAAATTCGATAATTGCATACTGCGAGGCATGTTGCTGGCGACAAGTATGAAAATGGCCAGACACTTGACGACCATGCTGCATTTTCGATGCCGACTGATCAACCGGTCATGTTTCAATGAATAATTTTCCGTTTGACTCAAACCGGCCTATTTTACATGTGCAACTGACCAGCCATAAATTCTACGAATCCACTTTATTCATTCAATTCGTATTTTGCATGCAAGTGTAACTGGATTGCGAGCGATAAATCTTGCAGAGTGATGATTGATTGACGAGCACGTGAGCTTAGTCGAGACACTCGAGGTGGTTCGTGTCTCCGGTATGTTGATTGATCGGAAACCTGTCAACGTTGTGATTGCACGTTTCATCGAAGTAGCAGCCGAGAGAAAAATGAATAGAATTCCAGTTTAGTTTTTTTTCACCTTTTCTTGGCTTTTTATTAGGAATAATTTTAAGTAAAAAGTAAACAAAGTAATTAGGGTCTCCCGTTCATCACAGTCCGACCTCGCCTGGAGCAAGTATTTTGACATTTCTGTCATTGACTTTGTACAAAAGCGTTTTCTCGCTGCGTGTTGTGCCACCGCCCCGCTTAAGATACCGAATACGTCCATCGACCTCTTTGAAGTTTCCAGATTTCAGTTTGATTATTTGGATTTCAGAATCGGCGGAATCTTCCAAATTACTGCAGATGTTTTCATACAAGTTGCTCGTGTTAATTTTGAGTACGATTGACAGTTGATCATTCTGGAGGCTCAGCAATTTGGAGCAGAAGCGAAGTAGGAGATTTTCGCTGACTCCCAAATCGATGAGCGCCGAAAGGTTGTCCAGAATGAGTGTGACTGTATGCTTGGTGGCAGCGACTTTGCCAATCGCTTCGTCGATGACGGTCCAAAAGCCGTTCAGAAGGTCCACTTCTCCGGTCAAATACGGCGACTGGAAAAGATTTTGAGCCAAATCCAGCAGAGGCTCGACCACCACCAGTGAACCTTTGTCTTTGGCCATGTTCAAATTGTATCCCAGGCGGACCCCGGCATTCGAATAATGCTGCAAAGTGTGATGTAAACAGACGAGCACTGTTCCGGTGGTTTGAATTTTCAAACGTTGTCCCAGAATTGAGCTGATCAAGAAACTGCCATCGACACCGCTGTCTTCGCGCAAAAACAGGAATTTCGGCAATTGTTGATTGTTCAAATCGCAGGCCAATAGAAGTGATGCGGCCATTTCTATTGGTTGTTGATCTGTGAAAGATAAACGAGTGTCAGTTGAATGTGGAATCACCAAGTGAATCGGCTGCAATCGATTCACTTATTGCTATCGAATGTCGTGATGGAGACAGCCGTCGAACCGACCGATTATATGCGCTTCAGAATGGAATGGCGATAACTCCAATTGTTTCACAATGTTCGGTTCATTCACTCAATCGGCCAATAGTCAGCGATAACACACTTTGAAGATTATCGCAATCGAAACAATATCGAGTGAGCGTCGATGGATTAATCGGAATAGTTTTTCGAAGACGATTTTCTTTAAGAACAAATCGAGTTGAGTGAAAAAACGGTCTAATTAATTTGTTTTGCGCGCTTACACTGACAGCGAGAGTACAAACTGTCGGCAGCATCGTGATTATTGTCCCCGGAAACAAATCGAAGATTGTCACTTGTTGGTTAATCGAGGGGAGTGGTCGCGATTCTCGGACGATCACACGATTTCGAACTCGTCCTCCCGACTCAAGAATGCATTGCTCACCCAACCCAATTTCTCTCACCCACGCCGATGCGCCAAACTACAAAACTGACTGAAATCGAAAATTTCCGGCAGTAAAACCTCCCACAGCGGCAATGAAATTCAATATTTGTGGCGCGTGTCGTCTGGCGATCCAGAATGCTATTTGGGACTTGCGAATCCAACATTCATTTCTCATCACAGCACAAGCTCACCGCACATTCACATTGAGCGCTCCGAACACCGGCCACAGTATCACCCATTGTCGTGCACAGCGTGCGTATATTGTCAAGGTTGAACAGAAAATTATTAAATTTTGAGAAATCAGTTGCGATTGAGACTGAGTCGTGAACGATTTGCCGAACTGTACGATTTCGGTGGTGTTCACAGCAGCACCAGAGTGTGATTAATCAATCAACGAACGAGAGGTTGATATTATCAGTCGGCTTGACAAACGTTTGGATTCCATTCAATTGAATTCAGCGAAAAAAAGGTAAATTATTCCCAGCGATTTTCCGATCAAATTCATGGAACTCGCCGGTGAGTTCCAACGTGACATCGATTTCCTAATTTGCCATTGAAAGCGTCATCCGTCTTTTTCAATTTTCGTTGTTTCTTCGTTTCCCACAAATTCGCGTTTTCATGCAAAATTCATCTAAAATTATTTCCGGGCACTGCGCCAACAATCAACCGAGCGCATACAAGTCCGTTTTTCAAGAAATCGCAAATTTTTGTGCCCCGTTGTCGTCATCGACATTTGACGAAAGAGCGAAATATTTTATTAGAGCCAGCCGCAAAAAGAGAAATAAAAGAAAAACGACGCTGAAGATGAGACGAAGAAGCAAAAAATGCCACTTGCCATCCTAGCTTGAATATCGACTTTATTACGTCTCTGTTGGCAATTTGAATTCGAGGAAAAGGTGTGCGACTCTCCGGCTGGGTTTTAAATAGAAAATCCATTTGTTAAGTCATATGAACAAATCGGCGTAGGCATTCTCGGAGAAAGTGTGCTCTTGAAAAGCACGACACATTCCGTCTGCGTCACATGCTTGACTTCGATTAGAATAATTCAAAAGGTATTTGAATGTCAATGCAAAGGAGACGTTTCGTCACGAATTCGCGTGCATTTTTAACTTGCGGAAATATCACAAGCAAGCATTAATATTGAGTGAGGTTTCATTTTGTTCTGTTGCAAAGAGAGATGCGCGGCCCATCATTGAATTCATTGAAAACCCAAAGCTCAACAATGTCATCGTTCGCCACCAACTCAACGGAAGTCTCAGCCAGGAGGTTCGTTATCAATCGTTTGTGTGTGTGCTTGCTCGCATGCAATTGCTCAAGCAAAACGTATTCCGCAAAATTTCCATAATATTTCAAGTGCCGCAACTGTCTAACGAATGCTAACTGCCAGCCCGACTAACCTCTAACTAATTCATCACCGATAGCATAAATTGCATTTCGGCTGTGCAAACAGGCAAGTGCGACCGATCACAGAGGTCATTGCGATCCCCCCTGGAGATGTGTTTGTAATCATCCGTTCGGCAATTGAGTGTTGCGTGTACGCCAATCGAACACCAATAACACAGAAATGTTACACTTTTATTGACATTACCCGACCGATAAGATTAATGAGCTTCAAAGCATTCATTCGTTGAGCCTTTCTCACCAGCCGATGATTTTTTTTGTTTTTTTTTATTTTTATTATTTTTGTTGTTTTTCTTTTTGGAAAAATTTTTTCTCTCTCATTTTGATAAACAAGCAAACGAAAAATGATTATGTGGCTGCGAAGCACGCATAAAACACTCGAAATAAAACACCGACGGTTTAACATTGAATTTGAATATCATGCAAATGCAAAGTGTGTGTCGACAATGAGTCCGGACCGATGAATGAAAGTCAAAATGTGAATAAGTAATTTTCCGTCGAGACGTTATTTGATTTTCCGATCAATTTTTTCTTTCTTTCGGTTTCTTCGTTTCGTGTTTTGGCGAGAAGATGGAAGGGTGAAATAGAATAAAAATGAATAGTCCCCCATCACACGTGCTGATTGGTTAGTCGACGGTCGGTTTATTTTCTCGGTTCTCAAACATTGGTTGGGCTTGATTCCAATTCCAATTCCAATTCGAAATTTGACGATTTGGTTAAACAACGTTAGCAGTTTAGTATGCGATGTGTGGGTCTCAAGATTGATTCGGGTTCAATTTTAGCGATGACTGACAGAGCGAATTACTGGCCAATTTGAATGAACGAACTGAACCACAAAATTTGATAGTCATCTTCTGCTGAGGGCAATACCCGCGACAATCGATACATTCATTCAGGCGTTGTGACGCATTCGATATCCGTCTCAGCCCCCGGTCACTCATCAACACGCACATCACAAGACAGCCCATTCACGAAAATGGATAACAAAATGATTAGAACATTGTCGCTGTTGAGTTAACCCACTCTTGATGCCAGTTTGTGGCAAATATTTGCCAAGATGAAATGCACAAACTAAAGTCGCCAAAAATAAACATTGTTGTTGATAATGTTTGTTGGGAATCGGAAAACAATCGGTCGTCAATCAACACCACGGAAAGGCGAGAATACCATTTGCGTGACAATTACAATGCGGCCGCATAAGACAGGCCTTTATTCACCTTGGACAATGAATTAACACCAATCACCACCTGGTACTGATTCTGGGCAGCAATTAATTCACACTTTCAACTATTTTTACACGAAAACACTGAATTGTCGAACTCGAACGTCACACGCAAAACCACTGACAGCTGATTCCCCACCACCACGTGGACGAACTGTCAAAGTGAATTTCGAATTCGAATTTGCGATGTTTTTCAAATGGACAGTCAGACTATAACGGTTTGAAGTGGCCGTTCGTTTGTCGAGTCTTCATCTCCTTCACAATTGACTCTTGAGTTTTGGAGAGGTCTGGACGAATCTTGATTTCGAACGAATCGTGCGTCTTAGACGAGTCATGCAAAAAAAACAAAAACAACATCGAATTGAAATGCGATGTTTCTCCACGAAAACATTTGCACACACAATGAAGCTGCGCATACACAAGTACACGCACACACACAGCCACATGGAAAACGTCATTGAAACACAATTCTGTTCAATAGACTCGTCAGTTCCATTCATTCAATCGACGCATAACCTTGTGGTCGATTTTTCGAATGAAAAATGTTCGCGAAACGTTGTTTGTGTAGTTTTATTTCCTTCTCATTTAATTAAGTCTGTAGTCAATAATGTGAACAAGTGATTTGTAAATAAACGCGAAGAAACGTTGGTTCGCCTCGAAAAAAAACGTTCATCACTGCAATTCTGTCCGAAATCGAATATCCATTAAATGAAATCAGAGCAAAATATCGAAATTTGATTCCATCGAGTCGAACGCTTGTGATAAGCTGGCAGTCTCAGCGAAGCAAAACCTGAACATTCTGTGTATTGATTTGAAAGTAAGGCTGAATGGATGAATGACATTGTGCTGTAACCGCTAGCTTGATGACGTTTGCCGTTTTGAATATTCATGTTGATGGGGTGGCATTATTGATGTTTCATTCATCATTTCAGATTCGTAATGTCCTCAACGGAGTTGAAGCAGAATCGAATATCTCGATGGTATTTTGGCGGTTTGGCCAGTGCCGGAGCCGCTTGTGTGACGCATCCGTTGGATTTGCTCAAAGTGACATTGCAAACACAGCAAGAAGGTAAATTGTCGCTCGTTCAACTCACCGGAAAGATTGTCCGGCAGCAAGGCGTTCTTGCCTTGTACAATGGACTGTCCGCGTCGCTGATGCGACAGTTGACCTATTCGACGACACGCTTCGGAATTTACGAGGTCGGAAAACATGGTCTGGGCAGTGATGCTGGTTTCGCATCGAAGATCTTATTGGCCGGTGGAGCAGGTGCTATTGGCGGGTTGATTGGCACGCCCGCCGATATGGTCAACGTGAGAATGCAGAACGATGTTAAACTTCCGTTGGAGCAGCGAAGAAAGTGAGTTATCGAGTCTTGCAGGTGAATTGACCCAAATTTTTACAATTTCCTTTTGCGATTTCAGCTACAAGAACGCTTTCGATGGCTTGTTGCGTGTGCGACGTGAAGAAGGTTTCCGAAGACTTTTTACCGGTTACGAAACGGCAACCAGTCGTGGCTTCATGATGACCATCGGCCAAATAGCATTCTACGATCAAGTCAAGTCTCTCTTGTTGACCACTGGCTACTTCAAAGACGATCCTCGGTTACATTTCATCGCTTCGTTGGCTGCTGGTGCCATTGCAACCACCTTAACTCAACCCCTTGACGTACTCAAGACGCGCGCCATGAATTCGGCACCGGGTGAATTCAAGAATCTCTGGGAAATTGTATGTCACACAGCCAAATTGGGCCCGTTGGGCTTCTTCAAAGGGTATGTTCCCGCCTTTGTTCGTCTTGGCCCTCAGACGATCATCACATTCTTGTTGTTGGAACAATTGCGTTTGAATTTCGGCTATCTGCCGGAACCGAAATCCTAAGTCCACCAGTGTCACGTGCATCCATTAGATAATTATCCAGCCAAAAGACGACATCCCTGGAAATGTTTGTGACGTAATTTTTTCTCATTATTTTTTTTTTTTGTTTTTCAAAAGCAATTCCAAGTTTTTTGTTGTTTTTGATAAATGTTTCTGTGAACGTTGATATTGAGCAGTGCCACAGAGGGTGCTTTCCTCACATGAAATGCAAATACTTAGATGGTAGATTGATTAGACAATAATGTTGTGTTCACCACCTTAGTTCCGATCAGCCAGCGAGGTTATTGATGCGCTTTGCACACTAGCTTTTCGTTTGCTCAAATTGGTTGTTGAGGAAAATTCACACACGAAAAAAACAGCAACGAAAAAAAATAGGGAAAAATTAAATCTAGAAAAAAAGAAATTGGTTGAAACAACATTTTGTAGTGAAAAGAGGAAATCAACAATAATTTAAATGGCCTTTGCTTCGTCCGCTGACCGATCCACCGGGAAGAGCTTAACACAATTTGAACGAACCCGAATCAAATATTTTTCTGAAGAATTTTTTTACAAAAAAAAAAGAAAAAAAGAAACCAACAAAAAACTTGTTCATCCGTTTGCTGTCCGAGATTATAGTGAGGTTGATCCTCACACCGTGCATCGGTTAACGGTATTTTGCGATACCGATGCTTTCGAATTGATTTCAAATCAGTTAACTTATTGAATAATTTATTTATTTTCGACGATGAAATGTGACGTTGTTATTGCTTTAGAAATTCGCATTTTCAAATGAAATACTTTCAATCATTCGTTTTAGTTGTTAGTATGAATTACTCTGATATTAAATCAAGTATGGTAAACATAACATTCCTTTGCAATGAAGAAATATTACTCTCAGTCTTACAGATTTTAAATTAATTTATTTAGTTTTAATTTTTTTTTCTTTCTTTGTTCCGTTGTTTATTTTTTTTAATTCTTTTGCGGTGAAATCATCGAATGGAATTTCGTGAATTTTTTTCTACTAAATTCCTTCAGTCAGTGGTTTTATGATCATTTTTTTTGTGTATAAAAATTAAATGAAATGTCAATGAACTGTATGTGTTAATGCAAATATTATAATAAATATATATTTTGTTGAGTAAATGTTAATTTGGGTTGTTTGACTTTGGTGGTGGGTATTTTTAGGAGCGAGCGATAGTCACTCCCAGCGAAGCCATGCGAGTGAAGGGCAAAAGGCGGAAAAAATAAGGTGAAGTTGGCTGAAAGCGATTGTTTCGTTTCGTGCATGAAAATGCTTACTGAACAAAAGCGAGATTAAGAAAATCGAATTTGATTTTCAAGAGAATTTTGCACGAGATTCTCTCTCCCCAACAAGTGGGGCTGCTCCACCGACGGAATCCCTTTCCAGCAACGCTGCTCCATCTGTTGATGAAAACGAGAGATTTTCAGAGTTTGCGCAGTACTTGTTGGAGTAATGTTTATGTGAAGGTTCTACCATTGCCTCTCTCTGCCAGAGAATACGTAAACATGCATTTCGAGTCGAGTCCACAATCATTTGATGGTATTTGTGTTAATGTGCTCGTGCACGTATGATTTCCATCTTACCCAAAGAGAAAAATTGAAAAGAGATAA
>JANSTV010055148.1:0-13085 GCA_027564135.1 Lestremia cinerea
TTCATACATCCCGCCCAGTCATAGGTATCAAACCGAGTTATCAACCGATGTACTTATAAATTCTTATTTACCTTCTTCAACTATAAAATGGTAACCTAGTTGCTCGCATCCACACAGTTTCCACTCGCTTCTGCTGAGACGAACCCATTGTGCAGAGGCAAACAGTCGCATGTACGATTCACTCTTTCTTTTACCACCGAACCGACCGACCGACCGACCTGAACGCCGCTGAGCTTGCATGTATATATATAGTAGCGTTTGGACTGGATGTCGAATTGGCAGTTTCGCATGGCTTGTATACGACACGATATTGATTCTTTTTTAGTCTACTTGTCGGCGAAGTTGAATTCTCATCAGTTTGATTTGGAATGAGCTGATGCGAAGCGGATGGGCTTCAGGTAGTTTTCTCTTTTCTTTTTCCTTCTCTTTCTCGTATTTGTTGAGCAAGTTTCATTGCTTCAGTGCTTTAAACCAGTCTCGGGTGTCAGCATCGCTGTCAGAGTAGTTTAACAAAACTAATTTTTCAATTTCTCGAAATAAAAACGTATACATTTGCCATTCCATCATTTTTGGTATGGCGAAAATTTCCAGCAAAGAGAGAGAGAGAGGAAAAAAGGCGAAAGAAGGAAAAATGAAAGAAAAAAGGGAAAATTATTTTACCCGCGAGACATTCATCGAAAGAAAATAACAACCGTCGAGGTTCAGAATGGTGAATTCCGTCATAAATATTTTATGAATTCGAAATTTTATACTCACGATAAGCTTTGCCTCAAATAAACACCAAATGCTTCTTTTCCATGCCAAAAGGCGATTGTTATTATCCATGCGATGGGGACGACTTCATGAGAAAATATGTCTGATTTCTTTCGAAAAGGAAAATTGAAATGACTCAGACATAAGTTGACATGTAATTGATTGATGGCAGCTAAGCCACATTTTTTACTGCGCTCGGTGGACTGTGAGCTTTTTTCTCCTTGGCAGGAATTGCCGTTGGATGGCAACGGACGTTCCACAAATGGATTCGTGTTTTTGCCTTGGCCGCTACGTGGCTCACCAGGCCCAAATGTTATTCAATGCGATTTCGAAACGAAAACAACCGACAAACATTTAATGGGCATCCAATTTTAATTTGAAATTTATTTTCTAATCTTTCTAAAAGGCGGCGCTCAATGCCTGCTTCAAATCTTCAATTAAATCGTCGATATCCTCGATACCAACGGACGCTCGGATGAAGGAATCTGTGATGCCGATGGCGAGTCGTTGGTCTTTTGGCATGGCCGCGTGCGTCATAACGGCAGACAATGCGATCAAGCTTTGAACGCCTCCAAGACTTCCGCCCAGAATGAAAATCTTCAGAGACTTTAAGAATCTGGTGGATTCTTCTAGTCCGCCTTGGAGGTAGAATGACACCATGCCGCTGTGCCCGTAGGTTTGTCTCAAAGCGAGACTGTGTTGTGGATGCGACGGAAGACCTGGATGAAGTACTTTCGCAACGTTCGGATGACTTTCCAAGTACTTGGCGATGGCCAAAGAATTGGAACTGTGACGCTCCATGCGAAGGGCCAACGTTTTCAAACTGCGATTCACTTGGTAGCAATCGAATGGAGAGGGAACAATTCCGGCAGCTGAAAGACCAAAATGGTTGTCATCGCAGCTCGTGACACTCGTCCGCAACCACAAACCATTTTGTAGGAACTTCATACGCTGGTAAAGGCTATTGTCGTTCGTTATGGCCGCACCCATGATGACATCCGAATGGTCATTCATGAATTTCGTCAGGGAATACATTGTTATGTCGGCGCCCAATTCCAAAGGACGTTGGAAATATGCTGATAAGAATGAGTTGTCGACAGCAACAATTACCTGCGGGAAAATGAATGCTTTAGAATGTCAGCTCCCCGACATGTCGGCTTCTCACATTCGGTTGGGAATGGGCGATAGTTGAGATCGCCTCGATATCAACCACTTTGAGCGTTGGATTGCTTGGCGTTTCCATCCAAATCAACTACAGGGATAAATGTCAAAGGAAATTAATGAGTCATCCATGAAAATCCTTTTTTCCGAAGTCACCTTGGTGTTGGACTTCAATGCCTTGCGCACATTCTCCGGATCGCTTCCGTCAACAAAGTCCACTTGAATGCCCTGATCCGGGACTACTTTATCAAACAGTCGATAGGTTTCGCCGTAAATGTCCACGCTGGAGATTAGGTGGTCACCGGCTTTAAGCAGTTGAGCGATAACGGATGATGCGCCCAAGCCGGAAGCGAAAGTCAAACCATATTTCCCGTTGTCGAGTGAGGCGAGACATCGCTCGAGGACGTCACGAATTGGATTCCCCTCTCGACCATAATCAAACTGTTGAAAGAAATTGGTGTTGATCCAAACGTTGGCTCACTTGATCGGAATGAGATGAGGAGGACGAGGAGGATAAAGGTCAGCAAACATTTGGAAGACAATCAATCATCAATGGGCCCCACTCCAACCGTTTAACGCTCACCAATGCGGTACGTCACCCATTCATTGTCACTGTCAGATTTCCGTCTTATCGTGGTTGTCGCATCGCAAGTGTAGATTTTCTCATTTAATTGCATTACAACGATCAACTTGACAATGATATGGTCAAATGAACAGGTGATAACGGAAAACAGATTGACGTCATAGATCAACATTGACAATCGAAAATCGACGGCGGAGTACACACGTTTGATCCCATGGCATTCAGATGGCGACGACAAGATTCATCGAGAGACAAGTGTTTTCATTTGATTGCATCAAAAACAAATAATTCTGATGTCGATGGCTCTTACTCATCGCAAATGACAACTTGTTACGATATTGATTTCGCAGGATTCGGCAATGTGATTGGTAGACTTTTTGTCGAGGGGAGATTGATCCAAGTCGAGAGAACAAACAGAAGAAAAGGAAATTCTCTTGGAAAATATCAATTACAAGCCACCTTCGGCGTGGAACAATACAACACAATGTGATACAGTTGAAAAGAAGACGAAAAGTTTGCCGGTTGTTCAGCTCCACATCGCATGCTCGCGTCAATGACATGCCTTCTGACCTAACGGAATTTCTTCGTTCCTTTTGTTTTTTATAATTGCAAGTCATTCGATTACGACCAAAACAAATAAATTCAGCATCGCAATGAACTCTTGATAAGAGCTGGGTCGTTTGTAAAATATTTTTGAAAAACTGCGAAATCATTCATGAAAAAACAACAATTTTTTCGAAAAATTTCGAATAAAAAATGCTGGTGATTGTGAGCTTACTTGATACTCCCCAGGAGCTGGTTGCTTGAACGTTGCGCTGGTGATAAGTGGCGGAACGACCGATAAATGTGCCCATTGTTCCGGGTCTTGTCCAACGTGAATGGCCTTGGTGGCGAATCCCTTTGGCTGCTTTCGGAACCCACTCTCAGACATTGTGCCGAGAAAGCGAGCAATTATTGTGTGCTGTGCAAGAGAGAATGACTGGGCGGTTTTACCGGAACAAAACAACCCGACGAACTGACTAGTGACGGATGGCCAGACGGCTGCTTTATAGTTCAGCCTCACCAACACTAGCCATTGTCTGGAGCACCAGCTGATTGCGATTCATCGTGTGTTTCAACGCTGGTCCACAGACGTTGCGCTTGTATTGCAAGTCAAACATTAAAATCGATGGTTTGTTTTGACCCGATAATGACTTGTTTGTTGTTTTACCCTTATCAAAGCGTGAACGATGACGGAAGCATTTGAGTGAATCCATTGTTGTTGTTTATGTGACGGAAATCACTTTTTAGGCGTGACTTCGTCAACGCCTAAAGTTTGATTTCCGAAAAACATAAGAAATTAAAAGCTGAGAGGTAATTAAACAGAAGTAAGCTGCTCAGTGAATGGGTTGAATGTTGACAGGATCAAAATCAAGCAAGCGAAAGAAAATCACATCGTTTGAAACGTAACAAGTCGAAATTTTTATTTTGAAATCTTTTGAAAAGCCTTTGAAAGTGTTTTGGTATTTTGTTTTGAAATTTAGCCTCTGGAGAATTAATGAGAAACAATAAAAACAGACAATTTCAGAAAGTGACGCTCAATGCTTGCGCCAGATCTTCAACCAAGTCCTCGACATCTTCCAAGCCAACAGAGATGCGGATCAACGAGTCTGTGATCCCAAGTACAACTCGTTGGGGTTCTGGCACGGATGCGTGGGTCATGATTGACGGGAGCTCAGCCAAACTCTCGTAACCTCCAAGACTTTCAGCCAAAGTGAAGATCTTCAGTGCCGACAAAAATTTCTTGGATTCTGCAAGTCCGCCTTGGATGTAGAACGACATGATGCCACTGTAACCGTAGGTTTGTTTCAAGGCGAGACTGTGCTGAGGATGCGACGGAAGACCAGGATGAATGACTTTCAAGACATTTGGATGCGCTTCCAGGTATTTGGCAATGATTAGAGCGCTCGAACTGTGACGCTCCATGCGAATGGCCAATGTTTTCAAACTGCGATTCACTTGGTAGCAATCGAATGGCGAAGGCACAATTCCAGCAGCTAAAAGGTCACAACATAATTACAGCATTAGTGATGGTCGAGCAAGCCACGAGTCTATTTTTCATTCGATCCGACTCACCGTTCTGCAGGAACTTCATGCGCTCATAAAGGTCCTCGCTGTTTGTAACTGCCGCACCCATAATGACGTCCGAATGACCATTCAAGTATTTCGTCACCGAATACATTGATATATCGGCGCCCAATTCCAACGGACGTTGGAAATACGGCGATAAGAAGGTGTTGTCGACAACGAAAATTACCTTCGAAAGGAAAAATAACCATTTCACACATCAAGCCTTTGCCACGTCCACGTCGGGCCACTTACATTCGGTTGAGAATGAGCAATTTTCGCAATCGCCTCGATATCGACCAGCTTCAGGCAGGGATTTGTTGGCGTTTCCATCCAAATCAACTACAACGAAAGCAAGAAAAAAACCCGGAAAATTAATTACTTTTCTTCTTCTTCTTCTTTTTTTTCTTGTTGAAAAACAATTTCACTCGAAATCACCTTGGTGTTTGGCTTCAAGGCCTTGCGAACACTTTCCGCATTGCTTCCATCAACAAAGTCGATGGCAATTCCCTGGCGGCTGACGACTTTCGAGAACAATCGGTTTGTGCCACCGTAAACATCGTCCGATGAGATGATGTGGTCACCGGCGTCGAGCAGTTGAGTGATAATGGTTGTTGCACCTAACCCGGAGGAAAATGTCAAGCCATATTTTCCGTTGTCAAGGGAGGCGAGGCATTGCTCGAGGACATCACGTGTCGGGTTTCCACTTCGACCGTATTCGTAAAGCTGAAATGAAATTGCATGAGAAAGGTCCGGAAGGAGAGTTGAGGTTCAACAGAGTTTCCAGCCCTCCAGGCTGGATCCGCTCAGATGATTCACACATCTGGCACATCTTCCGTTATCGCTATCATTCCTGCGTATCGCAAAGGTCGCGAGAGTATCCGATGTTGCTGGCACAGTCATACGTGCACATTTGTCGCGTTACCAAATTCAATTCGATTCAATTTAGCCTCACGTTCCAACAATTAAGGCTTATCGCGCAATAAACAACCAATTTTTTCTCTTTTTTGCTTATTCCATTGATTTAATTATATTGTTATCAGTTTGACAATAAAATGGCCATACAAACAGGCGATAGCGACAGAATAGCCCCAACAGAACATTCTAAATATACGTTTCGGGGCATATTTATAAGCCGCTCATGAATAAATTAGCGAGTTCCATGAAAGTGAAATGCAGGCGAGAGCATTGCGGTTGTCAGGATGTCGACGGAATTCGGCATTCTGACCCATCGCTATAAATGTTAATCAAATGGTAATGTATGCTCGCAAGCGTATCGCTTTGGCGTCATAGATCAAAGCGGACACCAGCCGTTGACAATCAATGTTTTCGTCTCTCCCCACGACCCCAGTCAGGCGATTGCACGCCACATTAATTAATTCAAGTATTTGATTTTATTTCAGCAAAAAAAAAACTTCAATCATTTAATTGATTTCAATTGTTTGCATTGGCCAAATTAAACAGTTAATTTACGCGGTGGATCAGCCTTTGACGATTTTTTTTGTTTCAGTCCTTTTGCTCTCGTTTGGATGGGCGGTCGATTTCAATTGAATTTTTTATTGATCAATTAAGCAAATTGATTTTCCGTCGGATTTAATTGAAAGTACTGTTAATTGCTTTTCCGAATGGCAACAAGTGCCCATAACGATTTTCGCAAGCACGATTCACCAGGAGTCGATGCAAGAGGGGGCACCCCGTGATTGACAAATCACGACAACTTCGTCTGCGATTTCTCAGTTTCTTCAACTTTTGCTCAAAATACGACTGTCTGAAAGCAAATGTCATGTCTATTTTCAAACTGACAAGGGCTTCGAAAAGTACTGTGTCTCAAAAAAGCTGATTATCAATATCACTCGACTGATATTTCTTTCCAAATTTTGAAATTACGCTTTCACGGAAACGATTCATTGAGCAAAATTCCGAAAAAAAAATAATCCAAAAAAAATAGCGATAACAACCCTCACCTTAGGCGCAGCTGGCGAATGCTGTTTGAATGTGGTGCTTGTGACAAGTGGCGGAACAACTGACAAATGAGACCATTGTTCCGGATCTTGTCCAACGTGAATGGCCTTGGTGGCGAATCCTTTTGGTTGCTTTCGGAAACCGCTTTCGGACATTGTGCAATTGAAAATTTAATGAAAATTCCGTGCGAAAACTAAATGACTGGACAATTTGACCAGGCGGAACAACAAACCACGTGTAATTAACCAACAAACTGCACAGCTCGACTGATGGCGAAACGTTCGAAATGTTGTTATGTAGTTCAAAGGCACACACGCACACAGGCACACACAATCTCGCGAATACCAGCTGTTTTCGAGTGTCATGCATTGACTTGGTGGTGTGCAGGGGGCACTGATAGCATATGTGAATTGTTCTTGTCCTACGTAATGAATTACGTATTTTTTGACGTCTCTCAATCGAGGCAGTTGACTGGCGCTCGTTTGGCAATTTCTTGATGGAATCGCTGATTGAACGCAAGTGGAAAAGGAGGATGCAAATTTCGCGTTGAATTTCGGTGGATTCACGTCATTCGGTGATTCACCAACGTGCTGCCAACGAAACATTCAAACCGCAAACGTCCGATGGACTTTAAACGCATTCAAAACTCCAACGCATGAGCATACGTTGCGTTACTTCAGTGGCCAACGCGTAATGAATGATATGGCACTGTACAGTCGAATAATATTCGGTCTCAGATTGTGTCGATTTGACATTTAACCATCGAACAGTCGCGAAAGTTGCTCGAGAGAAAAATTACATAAAATACAACGAATCGAAGGGAAATATCGCATTGAAACGAGTGATTTTGTGGCGAATCGAAGCAAAATTCGATTCTCTGTTTGAATCAGAGTGAAATCATTTAAAGTCGAACAGAATTGTTTTTGGTTTTTTGTTAGAAAAACTTGAAACTAACAACAAACCTTCCAACACACAAACACTCGCTCACAGTAGACTGAGAGGGAATTCGTATTGATTTTTCATAAATTCCAATCTCGCATTGCATAAATAAGGGCGACTACATTTTTTCGTGTTTATTCATTTTGATTCGGTGAATTTGTCAGAGTTGCGAGCACGATGAGTATGGTAAGCGAAATTTTATCGAATTCTTGTGAAATAGTGGGTTGTTTTATTCGTTTTTCTCATTTGGATGAATCGAGTCATTCAGTGGAGAGAAAAATCGATAACAAGAGCTTACTTGATACGGTCAATGTCAACGAAAAATTTTTGTTTTCTCATTTTCAGCGAATGAAAGCATCGAAATGTCCAACGGACGAACTATCCTTGACGAATAAAGCAATTGTCAACACTAATGACTTTCCGGATGACGTCAAGTGAGATAAGCCGTGATTTTCTCGATTGATATTCGTTTTGCTAACGTTCGATTTTTTGGTGCAGATACATTGAGGTGTCAACTGGGCCCGGTCAACATTTCGTCTTCGCCATCGAGAGAACGCCAGAAGTGCCAAGCTACTGCGTAGGGTTCTCTTTGGTGCAGCGAAAATGGGCGACTTTGTCCATCAATCAAGACATCGACGTGAAACCATATCGCTTCAATCCATCAAGCACAACTGAATGCTTGTGCAATGTTACGCTTGAGGTGGACTTCTTGCAGAAGAAGACGTAAGGATGAGCGATTGCGTGTTCAAGGCGAAAGTATTGATTGGGGTTTCCTTCTTATTGCAGCGCAACCATGGAACCCTACGATACCGATCTGATGGCCAAGGATTTCCTCATGCAGTTCTCTGGATTGGCATTGACTGTGGGTCAACCGTTGGTCTACGCGTTCAGCGATAAAAAACTCTTGGGACTCGCCATCAAGTCATTGGATGCCATCGACCCAGCCGCTGCCATTTCAGACACTCAGGCCCAGCCAAAGAAGACCAGATTCGGAAGGCTTTTGGGAAACACAGCGGTTTGCTTCGAAAAGGCTGAGAACTCCTCGGTGAATTTGGTGGGAAAAGCCAAAGGGTGAGTGCTTACAATTCGATATGCGGGAGCCAGTCATGCGTGGACGGCTTTAAGTAAATTGTTGAGTTGACCTTCGAAAAATGAGTCATCAGACCTTTTTGGAGAACTCAGATCTGAAAGGGAAGGGTTAAATGAAGTCGAAATCGCAGTAATCAACCGATTCTTCGGAAGCATTCGAAGGAAATTCGATTTTTGGCTATTTGACTTTCGGGAGCGAACACACAAGTCGAAAATCATGCATCAGTTTTTTTGTGTGATTTTCGATGCGTTTTATCAAGTTCTCGCTATTTATTGAAACTTCCCGAAAGTGAGATGAATGAATGCCTTCTGTGGATCAATGTGGGCCCTTTAACACACATAAATTTCGAATGAACGTTTTTATAAAAAAAACATCAGAAGCAAATGTGTTGGAAAAACTCAAAAAGAAAATGGAAATTTTCATCAAATTCATTCGAGATTAGCAGTTTTGTTCCGCTTCGTTTGAGCAGTTGAGATGATGAACAAGTAATCAAAAAAGCAAGTTACGCTGGTTTTGGTTTCGAATTGCCAGCACGATGTTGTCAAATTCTCGCTTTTTATTGACTTTTTCCTGAAGCGAAATTACGTTGTGCTGCTTGCTGATTTCCCAGCCAATTTTGACGGAGCAGCCTCATTCCGTCCATCGGTGGAAATCGAATAGCTCCCGGTGGATAGAATGAGCTTGCACCCGCTCCCCACCCGAACTGCTGCCGCTACCACGCACCAATATGCTTCTGAATCTACGAAACGCTCATTGATGTGCAGCAATAATGCACCTTTCGCAAAATTTCACGCAAATTGGTTGCCAGTACTTTGTTATAATATCACTTGACATTCTTTTCATTTCTTCTTCAGAAAAATCGTCCGTCAATCCATCATCAACCCGGATTGGGACTTTGGAAAAATGGGCATCGGTGGTTTGGACAAGGAATTCAATGCGATCTTCCGTCGAGCGTTCGCATCTCGTGTGTTCCCCCCCGAATTGGTCGAGCAATTGGGGTGCAAGCACGTCAAAGGTATTCTGCTGTACGGCCCACCCGGAACGGGTAAGACTCTGATGGCTCGACAGATTGGTACGATGTTGAATGCTCGTGAGCCGAAAATCGTGAATGGTCCTCAAATCCTGGACAAATACGTTGGTGAATCCGAAGCGAATATCAGACGCTTGTTTGCCGATGCCGAAGAGGAGGAAAAACGCTTGGGTCCGAACAGTGGCTTGCATATCATTATCTTTGACGAAATCGACGCCATTTGCAAGGCGAGAGGTTCAGTGGCTGGCAACAGTGGTGTTCATGACACAGTTGTCAATCAATTGTTGGCCAAAATCGATGGTGTTGAGCAGCTGAACAACATTCTGGTCATCGGCATGACCAATCGTAAGGACATGATTGATGATGCGTTGATGCGTCCCGGCCGACTGGAAGTTCAAATGGAAATCGGATTGCCGAACGAAGAAGGTCGCTTGCAGATTGTCAACATTCACACGAAGCGCATGCGCGAGTACAAGAAAATCAACCCGGATGTCAATTACAAGGAGATCGCTTCATTGACGAAGAACTTCAGCGGTGCCGAAATTGAAGGTTTGGTGCGAGCGGCTCAGTCAACAGCCATGAATCGTTTGATCAAGGCCGCTTCGAAGGTCGAAGTTGACCCGGAAGCCATCGATAAATTGCTGGTGAATCGTGAGGATTTCATGCACGCTTTGAACAATGATGTGAAGCCAGCTTTCGGCACAGCCGCCGAAGCTCTGGAAACGTATGTGTCGCGTGGCATCATCAATTGGGGCACGCCAGTTTCAAGTCTCCTGGAAGACGGTACTTTGTACACACAGCAAGCTCGTGCTCCAGAAAGCGGCGGATTGGTCTCGATCCTCCTGGAAGGTCCACCCAATTCTGGCAAAACAGCTTTGGCTGCCAAATTGGCGTTGATGTCTGACTTCCCATTCATCAAGATCTGCTCACCAGATGACATGGTCGGCTTCACCGAATCAGCCAAATGCTTGCAGATTCGAAAGATCTTCGACGATGCTTACCGCTCGCAATTGAGTTGCATTGTCGTCGACAACGTTGAACGTTTGTTGGATTACGGTCCAATTGGACCGCGGTACTCGAACTTGACATTGCAAGCTTTGCTTGTTTTGTTGAAGAAACAACCACCGAAGGGTCGTAAGCTGCTCATTCTCTGCACCAGCAGCCGAAGGTATGTCTCAAAGCCAACTCTGTCGAAGAGAATTTCATTCACAATCGATTTTTATCCTTTCAGACAAGTTCTCGAAGACATGGAAATGCTGTCAGCATTCACATCGATCCTCCACGTTCCGAATCTCTCGAAACCCGAACACTTGATTGCTGTTCTGGAAGACTACGATCTCTTCAGTCAACAGGAATTGGCCACTTTGGCCAAGAGAATGAGCGGACACAGGTTTGTTCGACTTTTATCCAGCATTCCGAGTCAAAATCACTCAATTCCATTGCTCTTCTTTCAGAGTGTTCCTCGGCATCAAGAAACTACAAGGTCTCATCGATATGGCTCGTCAAACCGAGCCTCAATATCGCGTCATCAAATTCTTGACCAAATTAGAAGAAGAAGGAGGCTTAGATGCTGGCACCAATGCCCCAATGTAACTAGCCAAAAACACTGACGAGCAATTGAATCCATACGTGGTTACGTTCAATGATGTATTTTGAAACCAAAACAACACCACAGCTATCGCCTCTATATCGATCCATATTATTATTCAAATCTAAGCTAAGCAAACGTAATCCACGGAATGAAAATTTTGAGAGAATTGCAATTTTCTTTGGAACTATCCAGTTCATCTTGGTGTTTGTGCAGTGTTGTCAAATTAAACAAAAACAAAAACAAAAACATTAGGCTAAGAGAGGGTTATCCGTCTTCTTTGAAATCGATTGTAAATTCTCAGTAATTTAGTGAAACTTCAGTTGATTTTTTTTTACTTGTTCTCTTCGTTTGACGCTTTTCGCGCTAAGCAATTGCCATTACAAGCTAAATTCCTGTTTTTAAGTGTTAATGATTGGGAACTTTAATCTTGTTGAAAATTCAAAGTAATTCGTTCATTTTTGATGGCACTAAATTCACCTTTCGAGGAGCTGAATTTCCAGCTTGGTCCTTCTTCAACGATTCTGAGACTCTTCATCGCACATTCTTTCAAGAATTGAGTGGGTTTCTTCCGCAACTCCGTCGTTCCTCATAGCCCGCTCGCTGAATTTCAGCGAGCTTGAAACTGCTCCGCCAAATTGGCATGTATTATAAATCACATTCCTAGCAACGGTCTTACTGGATGACAGTAGCAATCACTTAACATTATTTTCTAGTCAATTATTACTGCTCAGACAGGCGAGTGTGTGTCGTTACCCGGAGGAGAAAGCAACAGGAAACACTGTTTCCCTCCCAGTCGATGCTCCACCGTCTCATGGTTTCTTTTTGTCATTTAGTTCAAAGCATTCGCCGGGTTTTTGGTTGAAGCTGACGATAGAGAGCGTGCGTTTGAACTATGGGCGATCCTCGGCTCAGATGGTTCAATCGCGATATTGTTTGCAAAAGAAAAAAACAACAAATTTTCGGTAGTTCGAAGCTAATAAATTTATAAGTCTATGCAAAGCATCAATGACATTTCAATTAACTAGATTAATTTATTTAAAAAAAAAAAAAAGTGAAAGTGTGGACAAATTAAATTAATCATTAAAAATTAATTATTGCAAAATGAAAGGAAAAAATTGAATCCAATACTAATAAATTTAATTGAAGATTCGAGATGCCATGCCGATAATGGCATGGTTGAATAACCAGTAGATGCACTTAAATGATGATGAAATTGGAGAAAAAGGTTTAAAGTATTTGTTGAAATGAAAATAAAATTTATCGATAAAATTCTGTTGGAAATTTTGGCTTTCATTCCATTTGGGATCGTTTTGATGCAAAGCGGTCCAATACCTACCATGCATTGCTGTTCATCACTCCCAGCGAGAAACATTCTTGAATCAAATTCAATGGAAAAATCCACGAAAAATTGTTGCATTACAAAATCGAAACTTTATTTCGTCCAACTAATTCACTCGACCGTAAAAAATAGGGTGCCGTCAGAGGTGATTTTCATTGAATTATCGTCGGTCAGATCGAGTTCATAGTTCCCGTCCGAGTTGGTGTCATTCAGCTCACTGGTGGCGTCGAGGGATTCCTGATCGATGAAATACTTTTCGGCTTCGTTAATGATCTTGTTGATCCGATCCTGCGACTCGACGAGTGGATCCATTTTGGTTGAATCTCGTTGGTGAACCGTCCGATGACGTTTGAGCCCGTTGGAATCGTAAAACTTCTTCGGGCAGTCTGTACAATGGTAAGGTGTCTCCCCTGTATGCAGACGCATGTGAACTGTCAAATTGCCCCGCAAAGCGAACGATTTGCCGCAGGCCAAGCATGTGTGCTGCTTCTCTCCGCTGTGAACGAGCTTGTGACCTGTAACATGATTCCA
>JANSTV010055159.1:0-13085 GCA_027564135.1 Lestremia cinerea
TTCGATTTTCTCGGGCAGGTGGGGCGAATGCATTGATGGGGATTCGATTCACGATGGGTCTCTTCGGTGGGCCAATGGTACCCTCGGTAGTTGCACTTATGTCTGCCTGGTTTCCGAAAACTGAGCGTGGAATATTGGCTGCGTGTGTTTTTACGGGAACAATGATTGGTGCAATTGCGGGCTCCTACGTCTCGGGACTTCTGATGCACTACTTTGGCGGATGGCAATTACCTTTCTACGTCTTTGGAGCTTTCGCGTTTGTTTGGTTCGGTGGCTTCACTTTGCTTTGCGCGAATAATCCGAGCGAGCATCCTCACATTACCGTGGCTGAAAGGAATTTCCTTCTGGAATCTATGGGAAAAGTTGGTGGCGTTGAAAGTCGAAGGTCGATTCCCTGGCGTGCGATCTTGACAAATAAACCAGCGATCGCTTTGATCTTCAGTTCGGTAAGCTCTATTTCTTGAAATACCTTGTCAGATTTTCAGACATCTTCGATTATTACAGATATGTTACGATTGGGGTTGGTTCGTCATCACCGTTAATCTGCCCAAGTACATGAACGACGTACTCCGCTTTCCCGTCAAAGACACTGGCCTGTACTCAGCTCTGCCCTTTGCGACAGCTATGGCCTCAGCTCTCGCCGTTGGCTCCACTTTCGATATGATCATCAGAAGGAAATATCTTGGCATCACAAATGCTCGCAAGGTTTCCGCTGCGATAGGTAAGCCTCTCTTTTTCCTCACTTTTGAGAGTGGTTCAACCCATCATTTCCTCCACAGGAGCTTCGTGCTCTGGTGCGATGATGATGGCCGCCTCGTACGCCGGATGTGATCGTCATCTCGCTGTGTGGTTTTTCTCTATCGCCTCAGTTGGATTTGGCTTTATGATGGGCAGTACTGGCATCAATGCTCTTGATTTAAGTCCGAATTATTCCGGGGCAATCACGGCCATTTTGAATGGTATCGGAGCAATGAGTGGATTTGTTGCTCCGTCTCTCATCGGTTTTCTGACTCCCAACGTAAGTCCCATTCCATTCCATTCCATTCCAGTTATTGCAATTGATTCTCGTTCCAGTCCCTGCTGACAGAGTGGCGCGTAGTGTTCTGGATAACCGCCATGGTGTATGCTGCTCTTCTTACCGTCTTCGTATCATTTGGCTCGGGGGAACGCCAGCCTTTCGATACTTTAATCAACGAAAGAGCACATGTTGAGGAAGATTGCAATGAGAATCAAAGCAAGTCTTAAAGACAGGTCCTCCAAATTGAGCCAATTCACGGTTCTATATCGATATCCTGACCTCAAACAGAAGTCCCTCTGAGACTGAACTCCATTCCAGTTTTCCACAAAGCAAATACTTTTCGTTCCAGCCACTGCTTATGGAATAGTGAACTGTATAACACTTGAGTAGTAATGTTCCGTTCGGCAGAGTACCAGCCACGAGTAACACCTTCCCGCGAAAATGTATAAACATGTCGAGACTGATTGCAATAAAAATCAAAACAAGTCGCAAAAATGTATCTTTCAACTTGTACACAACTCTGGATCTCAAGTGGGCTCTCCAGTAATATAACTCGATGTTCAAGTACTCTTGAGGGCAACCTCTCGAGCAAACCAATCGATCAAACAGGTATCGGCTGGTGCATGTTATCAAAATAAGGTTATTAGAGAGGTTGTCGTAGGTCAGTTTGAGATTCCAAACAGCGGACCACAATCGCATCAATGATAAGACACACACATCGGACATCTGATGAAGCTCTAAACGCCCCAGTGCTAAGTGTTGGTGTCTTATTGTCGGCTGCTCTCGCTTTTTCACAAATCCGGTTCGAGCGGAAATCACTCATCTGAATCGATGTCATCTTGGAAAAGTGCAAATCACCCAGGACTGCAAGGGCCTAAAAGTAGACTAACAATCTTCGCCAAAGACACTCTATTTGATTGTAACCAGCTGATTATGAATAAATTAATTAAATTGAATTGAATTTATTCATTTATTTCAATGAGAGTTGTTTGTGGCGTTGATTCGAGTAAATTTTACGAATTGAAACCGACAGCACTGAGCGCAGCCAACAAACAAATTCATCGGGTCCACTCGGGGAATGATTCCAGCTCGAAGTGGCCAAATATAACTCACTTACCTGATTAAGTAAAAGTCATTGAGTTGACCACATCTTGTTTTCTTCCATTACTATCGGTGGCATATGTCGCTTCAATTTGTGAGACGAACGATTGAGTTGTGAAATACTACAAATGCTGACGTTCAGGCGTTTAGAAATCGCGACAAGAATCAGCAGCAAAAACGTCGAATCATTTCGCGATAAGATATATGACCAGCGATATATTGAACATGAATTGAGTAATCGACGTATTTAATGCCATTCGGAGCAGAGTAATCCTCCAGTTGGAGCTTACACTTTGATAGATCAGCAAGTGGTTGAGTTTGATTCAGTTCAATTTAATTCAATTCAGTTGAGTTTAGTTCAATTTAGTTCACGAAAGGAAAAGTAGCGAAAGCGAGTTACACTTTTTCGTACTTTGAAAACGAAAAAAATAGTGATCGCCATGGGTACGTTAACGGTAAATCCATCCAGAATGGTAGTACTCATCGATTTGATATTTCAGTTCAGCAAAGATACATCCTCACGTTCATGTTGTTCGGAGCTTTCTTCACCGGCTTCAGCCTTCGAGGAGCCCTCTCGATTGCAATCACCCAAATGGTGTCGATGCCAATCGTCGAAGAGGGGTCTTCGGCAGGCACCAGTTGCCCCCAGCCGGAAGTGGCGAAATGGAACGCATCGGTGCTGGTTGACCTGGCTCGCATGAGTCGAAGCGATTCACTGTTCGATTGGTCGCAAGAATTGCAAGGCTTCATTTTGTCGGCGTTCTTCTGGGGCTACGCAATAACCCACGTGCCCGGCGCCGTTTTGATTCAAAAATTTGGTGCAAAAATGGTCCTCTCTTTCGGGATATTGATGAATGCCCTCCTGTCGATAGCCACTCCGGCGGGAATTTATTTTGGTGAGTGAACTACAGTTGGCTCCAGCTCGCCCTCAGTTTTGCTGACATTCATTCGATTTTCTCGGGCAGGTGGGGCGAATGCATTGATGGGGATTCGATTCACGATGGGTCTCTTCGGTGGGCCAATGTATCCCGCAGTTGCTGCGCTCATGGGCGCGTGGTCTCCGCAAACTGAAAGAGCCACATTGGGATCTTTCGTCTTCACGGGGTCATTGATTGGTTCGATTGCGGGCTCCTACATCTCAGGACTTCTAATGCATTACTTTGGCGGATGGCAGGCACCGTTTTACGTCTTTGGGGTACTCGCCATCGTTTGGTTCGGTGCCTTCACTTTGCTTTGCGCGAATAATCCCAGCGAGCATTCTCGTATTACTGAGGCTGAAAGGAATTTCATTCTGGAATCTTTGGGAAAAGTTGGTAGCGTCGAGAGTCGAAGGTCGATTCCGTGGCGTGCGATCCTGACGAATAGACCAGTGCTCGCTTTGGTCTTCAGCGCCGTAAGCTTTGTTTCCGCAAACATTCTCGTCACACCAATAAACGCTTTTCCTATCCTCAGATCTGCTTCGATTGGGGCTGGTTTGTCACAACCGTGAATCTGCCCAAGTACATGAACGACGTACTTCGCTTCCCCGTCAAAGACACTGGCCTGTACTCAGCACTGCCGTTTTTTGCCGGTATGATTTCTGTTCTCGTCGCCGGTCGCGTCAACGATATGATCATCAAGAGGAAATATCTGGAAATCACCAGGGCTCGCAAGACTTCCGCATTCCTCGGTAAGCTTTCTCTCTCTCTCTCCATCTCTCTCTGCACTTGCAAGAACATCCCACTAAATGCTTCTTCCGTAGGTGCGTCATGTTGTGGTTCATTGATGCTTGCCGCCTCATACGCCGGATGCGATCGAATGCTCGCCGTAACCTTCTTCACCCTCGCCTCCATCGGATTCGGCTTGATAATGTCTAGCATTGGAGTCAACGCAATAGATTTGAGTCCGAACTATTGCGGAACCATAACGGCCGTTTTGAATGGAATCGGCGCTATCAATGGATTCATGGCTCCGTCTCTCATCGGTTTCCTGACTCCCAACGTAAGTCTCATTGAGCATGAGCTCCATTCCAGTTATTACAATTGATTCTCGTTCCAGTCCCTGCTCACAGAGTGGCGCGTAGTGTTCTGGATAACAGCTGCCACGTATACCACCCTCCTCACCACCTTCACATTATTCGGTTCGGCAGAGCGCCAAGCTTTCGATACTCCACCCAAAGATTACGAGAATGTCGAGGAAAGCCGCAATGATAGTCAAAGCAAATCGTAAAAATTCGTCGTCCGAAATAGACGGTGATAAGCATTTCGAGTGGACTGTCAATAAGCTTGATTCTGTTTGGTGCTCAAGGGCACTAGTCATCTGATGATAGCTTGCTATTGTGAACTGTTCATGAGCTTTTAAAAAAAAAAAAAAATCCGGCTCGAGCGGAATCACATTCATTTTGAATCAGTTTCAACATGGATAAAATGACGCAACAACTTCCGGCGTCTATCTGCAATGGAGGCTTGAATGCAGGGTACTGCATAGCACACCAAACTATTATTAGCACTTTTGAGACGAAATTGTGGTTTCAGTCATTTCGTTTTGTTGAGAAGATGACATTTGGCGCGAATAAAACGTTATAAATCACAAGTCGATTGTTTGCTTGTAATTCTGGAATTTTAAAAGGTTTTAACCTGGCCTCATGGATAATCCCCTCCCAGCATATGATTGGTGAATCTTGGGATCTCCAACTTCTCGCTCCCATTTCGAATGGACCAATATGAAACTGACACACGAGCTCAAGCCAATTTGTGAAATGCAAGATGGTTGATAGCTTCTAGCGAAAGATTGATCGTGTATCAAATAATTTCCTCTCCATCGAAATGGTGTTTGGGTACTTCAGAGTTACATCAATGCCAAGTCCACTTGCTGCTGATTGTTTCAGTTTCTGTAGCGACACATTTCGAAAATGAGAAGGCATTCTATTTTAAACGGCAGAACAATCAACAAACACCTCTTGAATGATGATTCCTCTTTCAAATTCGCTTTAAATCGTCATGTCGCATTGGCAGCAACACGTGTTATGTAATTGTTTTTATATAAATTTGTTTGCGACAATTCCAAAAAATCCATCAAATATAAACGCGCGAAACGAAACACAAGTCACAGTTTACCTTGTGCGTCTTTCGTCTCAAGAACGAAAATGAAGAGAATCTGCTTTTTGCTCCTCCTCATATCTGTAAGTGTACAAGCTTCGTTCAACGTTCTTCTACATTTCACTCTCGAAACGTATCGCTAACAGGAGCTGAAACAAGCAGTGGTTGCTGATTTCGCCATTAATTCGGGTAATTTGGCAAAGTAAGCAAAGGCATTGGATGGCCGCGAGAAAGAACAATAACAGTTTGGTCTTGTCTTGATATCAGCTTCAACCTTGAGGACCTGCAAGGAGAGGATTCTGAGCCCCAATTCTTAAGCATCTGCATACAAGGATGCCCTGCTCAACTCACCAAGGGTGGCGATTTCCTTCAAGAATCTGCAATGCAAATCGGTTCGGATCAATTCGAAGAATGGTTCAATGGTCTTCAGCAGGCTGTGACACCAGCTGCCGATTGGATGTCTGCTGCGTTTGGCGTTTACGCTTTCTACTTGAAAATGAACAAGCCGATATTTACAAATACCAGACCAACCATTGGATCCACCTCAAAAGCAGTGTTTAGTTCCGAATTTTTCGCTGGACACAAAAATGATTATCAACTACTCGTCCACGTCCACTTATTTTTTCATGAAAATCTCACAAAAAAAGCAAAACATGCGATCCTGGCAACGTTACACTGGTTCCAGCAGCTGCACAGAACTCACATGGGCTCCCAGACTCTCGTTTTGGATAGAATCCTCTCCAAGTTCGGACCAATTATGCTCCCAGAAAATGCAGCCTCAAGTCTTATATTGGAATTCTTAATCATCGAAGTTCCAGGCAACGATGGAATAAGTGGAGTGAATTACAGAACGTATTCGTTGATAAGAAAATGCGTTGAATGGCTTGGCGAGAAGCAGATTCCGATGGATGCTTTCGACGACAGCGTTGATCAAGTTCAACTTCTTAGATTAAACACTAGATTCGTCAACTTGAAGCCATCAGTTTTGGTGCATCAAATTCGAAAAGCGCTGGGTGTAATCACCTTTTGGACTATGGATGACCTAAGAAGGCTCAGGGAGCAATCGGCTAACCCACCTTCGTCGGACACTGGTGACAAAGACGCTCAAGAACTATTCGACGAAGAAAAAGCAAAAGCTGTGATTTTGTTCAAGTCACTCACGCCATTCCAAAGAGCTATCTTGAAGGAGTTAGGCGAACTGGGTAACAAGTGTGTTGTGACGAACAGTGTTGCGGATTTGTCGACTATTTCTTCGAAGATCGAACGCAATTTCATAGTCGATCGAAGTGCAGACCAAGCACAGTTGGTTTTGCCACTTCTACGATTTTTGATCTTAGCACTAAACGATTTTCCCGACTCAATATATTCTTAGCACTTCAAGCGTTCGTTTCGAAGGAATTCGAAGACGCAAATGGATTGCAAGGCCCCTCATTTATGACCAACTATTTCCTGATGAATATTAATCATTTTGATCATGTAATTAAATGATAAATGAATGAGAAAAACAATTCGAATTGAGCTTACTCATTTGCTCCCTCAGCAGACATATCGCACCGCATCAGCGGACTCGCTGCGTACAAGGCAACATCGTATGCAGATCTGACGCTGCAATTTGAGCGGTTGATGCTTTCAGGATGGCAGTGCAATGGCACTTTTCAACGTAGTAGATATTCTTGCTCCTCTTGAAGTGATCTACGGTCTGATTCATTGTCCACCACTTAGACAAATCGACAACAATTCACTGCCCGTTCGGGGCTCAGCAGGTCGAGTTTGTCCATTCTGCCGAGAATTGTTGAAGTTCAATTCGGAATTTTGGTTCAAATGCGACGTCACGAGCAGGGTATTGCTGCGTATCTGCGGACGAACTTCATCGTTAGCTTATCTTTGGGTCACCTGCTCTTGATCGAGTAGGCAAACTATTGAACCTCAAACAAGAAGTTCACCGAATTTTATGAAGAAGCGTCGATATCATAGCAATTAGATCGACGTCGAGTCATTTGTGAATGATTTCTCGCCGTCATTTCGGTTGAAATCTCTGGTCCAAGCAGCATAGCTCATGGGCCAATTGAAGTGTCCAATGCCACTTGGTGAATGGATTGATCGAGACTCTTCGCTTTGGATCTTTGTTCTGTCACCTCGGCAAACTGGAACTCTCTCGGTTAACTTGCTGTTCAAAACACATGCCCAATGCGACAGCAACACGTGTTATGTAATTGTTTTTATACAAATTTGATGTTTGCGACAATTCCAAGAAATCGATCGAATATAAACGCTCGAAACGAAACACAAGACAACTTGTGTGTTTTTCGTCTCTAGAACGAAAACGAAGAGACTCTGTTTTTTGCTACTTCTCATTTTCATCAGCAGCGGTTGGGAGCGCGACAGTCTCAGCACAAACGAGGTTGTCGCTCTCTCCACAGGAACGTTCAAAAGCCGTCAATGGCTTTGACCGCACACGCTCCACAGAACGATCATTTTTTCGACTTTGAAAAACCGACGATTCTTTATCGAAATGTGCAAAAGAGGAGAATTAAACTGCAAGAGGTAAACCACATCGTCATGATGGAGGGAAGAACGTGAAATTTCAAACAAGATCCGGGTGGAGTTTCCGCAGGCTATTACTGATTGCTCAAACCTAAGACATTCCGCGAAATCCAGTCATGCATGATCAAGTAAATGCTCCACAAGACTCATTCAACCCATAGTGGGCTCGTAAATTACGAGAGGCCAATCGAATGCGGATTATCAAGACCCAAGTAATCCGAGACCAGCAACGTTCAACCGTGGTGAACAAGAAACCGAAGCCGAAGACATCGAGCCGGGACCTTCTAACGAACCACAGCAACCGACCAAACGGCCCGCCAAAGACAGTCTGGGACAACCCCGGCAAAAATTTAATTAAACCATATCGCTCTATTTCATCGACATCATTTAATTGTAAAAAAAATTCGTAACAAAACACAACAAATATGATTGAAAATGAACGATTAAATATCAACAAGATCAAAGAAACACAGAAATCGAAAATAAAAACACATTGGAAAACACTTCATTCAATGAGATTAGACTTCTTTCAGAACCATCATCAAAATCGTTGGCAAACAACTCAACGAGAAGTTTACGCATGAGTTCGGTACTCTTCCAATTCCTGAATTTGGTTCTCCAAACTTTGCTCATGGGACTGCAGATCCTCCGTTAAGTTGTGAAACGCCACCCCATTGAACGTGAAAAGAGTCTAAAAATGAGAAAAATAATTGAACCCTTTGAATTCTGTCCGCAGAATGAATCATTCATAGCCAGTTACCTCCACAAACGGCTCCAGGCCGCAGACAATGACATGGCAACGGATTTTCTCGAAAAACTTGTTGTAAATGTGAGCCACGTAGATTGTACGCGAATTCAAATGGTGAGGCGTCTCGAAGTTGATATCCGAAGCTCCAGCTAGAGCCTTGTGCTCGTTCAGCAGAATAGCGTCAGCCTCTCGTTCGGTAATTTGCTGCTCTTGCACCATGAACAGCAGCGTGATGGAAATCAAACGATATTCCAATGGTACTGATTGGATTCGCTTCAATTTCTCCTCAGGAATGTCCAGCAACCACTTCAAAGCATTCCAGCGAGCCTTATTCAGCGGTGACTCCAAGTCATTGTCTTCCTTGAAGATGAACTCGATGAGCGGAGGAACCGTGACTGGAATTGAAGGACGACGTGAAAACTTGAGTATCTCGGTCACGTTGTGACGAATCTTCGATACTCACACGGGGGATAAATTGGTGTTTCCGTAGTCGCACGATACCCATCGTTATGAGATCGCTTCGTTATATAGCTAAACGTCAACGATTCATCATTCTTGCATTGCCATACAATTCCAAATGACTTTTTCAACGCGTTGAGCACGACTTCGTGATACATTTTCTTGATGTCTCGACGACGATAATCGTAAAACGAGTTGGCCAAACTCTGTTGACCGCCCAACAACTGAGAGTACAGCTCAGGATACGCAGAAGCTTTCTTCAACAGTGGATCAGTATTTTGCGATTCGTCAAAGTCCAAAT
Organism: Lestremia cinerea; assembly: GCA_027564135.1. NCBI lineage: Eukaryota > Metazoa > Arthropoda > Insecta > Diptera > Cecidomyiidae > Lestremia > Lestremia cinerea. The sequence continues at coordinate 9,249 of JANSTV010055159.1, forward strand.
TGTAGGATTCGATGCCCTCGCGAATGGCTTTCTGTTTTTCCTTTGAATCACGCCATCCAAAAACATCCGAAGAAATGCGCTGAATATCGGCTCCGGTCAAACTTCGAACCGGCTTCTTGAGTGCTTTCCGAACGTATTCAGCTACTGTATCAAACCTTGACGACCAATTGCCACGCGATAAAAAGAAATTTTTCAAATCATCAAAATAAATTCCAGTGAAATCGTTGCCCATCAACGTCGCGAACAAGGTTAATTGATCAAATGACAGATTGAAGTGCTTCCGTAAGGCAGTTCGTCTGAATTCGATGGTTCGCAGAGTTTTCCAATCGAATTCATTGACGGCCCAATAGCGCCAATTACCCTCAAATATCAGAAAATCCGAATCGCTTGAGACTACAGCGAATACATCATTGTCGCGTGCGAATTTCGCCAAATCGGCATCACAATCTCTTTCGGTCGAAAAATATAATTGACCATGTTTTTGAGCTGCCTTTGTCAATCCATGTATGATCGTCATTAGTGACGTGAATACGATTGAAAGCTCATTCAAAGGTATTCCATTGGAAATTTCGTCGTGAATCTGACAATGCTGCTCATATTTTTCATTGCGACGCTTGATCCACGTACTGGACTTTGCTACCGCTATCGTATTATCCGCGAAAAAGACCAACTTTGCGCCAGCATCTTCAAGCCGTGTGAAGAGTTTATCAAACCATTCGAAATATTTTTGGTGTCGACCACCAAGCAGCAATCCAACCGGGTCGATTTCAGTTAAGGCCGTTAGGGCATAGACGTCCAGCACAATTGTCGGTGATGCATTTTCCTTCCTAAACATGTGAGACTTGAGCCAACGTCAACATAAAAACCGGTTCCTCTTACTTTTTCCAATCGCTTATCTCTTTCAGAACATCAACTTGGAAAAATCCGTTCTCGACCTTGGACGAGGGCAATCGACCACTTTTTGGATCATTGATCGGTTTAATGTAATTCTGAAGTCCACGAACACCCATTTCGACGGATATGAAATCAATTCATAAATTGTGAGAATTTTTTAAGAAAGTCGGATCGAGACTGCAGTAGGGGTCAACCATCTAGTACTTCATAGCTTGACTTCAGCTCGAGTGTCAAACCAATTTCATTCGAGAACGAGAACGAGAGCCGATGTGGGCGATTCAAAGGTTCGCTAGCCATTCGCTAGATGGTGTTTGGTGTCACCGCACTTTGTAATTATCGCTGAGACCAGGCTGAGATTAACGAGAAACCCAATCAAACGACAATCATATGATTTATAACGTTTTATTCGCGTCAAATATCATCTGCTTAACAAAAAGAAAGATACAAACTATCAAAAATGAATTTAGGTTTCAGCTTTTCACCAGGTTTCGCAGTCGAACCCGTTACAAAGAAACGAAGAAAAACACAAAAATTCATCATTTCCAATTATAATACAACAATGAATGTAAAACTAAAATTTAAATAAGAAAATGTGCTCGAAGGAAGGAATGACCATTGACCATTGACCATCAAGGCAACACACTGACACATCTCACTCGATGTTCAATTCGGCTGAATCGCCGGCATCAGCTTCGCACTCCACCTCGTGAGTCTTCAAATGTCTTTCGTAATAGGATTTCTTTTTGAATCCGCGCGAGCACAATTGACACTGAAATCGATAGATGCCCGTGTGATCCATCATGTGATTTTTGAAATTCTCTCGATTGACATTGCAGTAATTGCAAAACTCACAGAAATACACCTTTTCGAGGGTATGCGTTCGACGATGCAACGCCAACATGTGAGAATATCGAAATGATTTGTTGCATTCGTTGCAGGCGTATTTGTTGACAAGCGAATGCGAGTTCATGTGCATTCGTAGATTACCTTTTCCGTGGAATGATTTTTCGCATTCGGGACATTTGAATGGTTGCACATTGTTGTGCTTGTTGACATGACCAATGAATGATGCTTTATTCACAAATTTCGCCGGACATTGATTGCATTCGTAGAGTTTACGTCGTTTCTCCTTTTCACGATGCGTTTCCATGTGATTTTTGAGTCCGATAAAGAATTCACCACAGTCTGGGCAGAGTTCCTTGTTGGATTCCTTCTTTGAACGTTTCGGTCGCTGATCAGTGCTGTCATCTTCATCTTCTTGTTCAGCATCGATATCCTCTTGTCCTTCAGCTTCCGCTTCCCCTTCACCATCATCATTCAAAACCACCGTGTAATACACTCCTTCGCCGATTTGTACATTATCCGAAAGTGCGGCTGCCTCTTCCGCTTGGGCTTTCATTCGCCTTGTTCGTATCGTGTTGACATTGTGTACACGAACCGGTGACTGTGATGCAACTTCATTTGAATCCTCTTCCGGCTCTTCGGATTCTTCGGGTAGTTCGACCTCGTCTTCCACCTCGTACTGTTCGATAATCACCTCGTTGTCTTGACCACCATCGTCATGTGATTTCACAAGTTCCATGTCCGCTTCACCAAAGTCATGAATCTCTAACGTTTCCTCCTCCTCTTTGACGTGAATCATTGAATTGCTCGAATGTTCATCCGCATCGACTTCAACATCATCGTTTAGTTGCTCGATTTGCAATTCCATAATAATCGAACCCTCTTCTGTGACATCGCATGCATTCTCTTTCTCTTCTGACGTTTCAGCATTGGCTTTATCGTATTTGGTTCGAACGATTGTTTGTAGATATTTCATTGAACCATAACACAATTTGATAAACGAATTGCATGTGAGCAGAGATTTTAAGCACGACGAGCACAAATGCTGTGGCATTCCATCGTCTGGAGTGAGTTCCTGTTTGGAGAGAGAAAGTGATTAGTGGTCGAGTTTATGACGAAATACAGTGTATCAAACAGTACTCACCTGGAAGCCCAAACAATTTGTGATCATTTTTAGAACGGCCGCATTCATTGGACTTCCATCCGATCGAAATATCGGATTCAAACGAACCGACGGCTCGTTTTGATGTTTGTTTGTGACCAAACAAAACCGACAAATGCTGTCGAAATCATCAAATGTGATGCTATTCATTTCCGGATACATTTTTCACCACGATTATCGTCTCCTCGCGCCCGTTTCGATGCTGAGGAGTGTTTTGATTGTTTTTGAATGTTTTTAACGCAACACAACACCATGAATGAATATCTAATATAAACGAATCCACTAGCACCGACAATGTCCAGTTAATATTTTCGTTTATTTGGCTTCAGCTGTCAAAACCCCAATGCTGTTGCTGTTCTACACAAACACAAGCGTCGATAGTCGATAGTACAGCACCAATTCGCCGTAATGGGTTTCGAATGTGCGTGATCATAAACAGACGAATGACAATCCACAAAATGTCATTGGGTTGTTTGATTGATTGAGTTGAACACATTGGGGATAACTGGGAAATGCACGGAAAATTCGAGTTATTTGTTTGGTTTCCAGAAATTTTATTCATTTCAAGTTGAAACGGTGATTGTGAAGGTTGAGGTCGTGTGACAACGTCGCGGAGAAATGCATCAAATAAGTTGTGATGATTTCGACAGTATTTGTCGGTTTTGTCTGGTCAATTCTCGTCGGACCGAAGCTCCCGTCAAATTGCATCCAATTTTTCGAACAAATGGCATTCCTGTGAACGAGACGCTTCTGAAGATAATCAGCAATTGCCTAGGATTTCAAGTAAGTGTCCGTCAGCTTGGTGGGAGGAAGAGAGATGGCTCATTCAAATTCACTTCTGTTTCAGCAGGAAATCACACCGGATGACAATTTACCCAAGAACTTATGCTCGAGATGTGTCAAACAGTTGTTGGCATGCAATTCATTTCAAAAATTGT
>JANSTV010055170.1:0-25784 GCA_027564135.1 Lestremia cinerea
CATTTCTGCGGCAATTTCAGCGGCACCGAACGCTTATGCTGGAAATCACTGTCAACAAACACACCGTTCTTGCTCAGGCAAATCAAGAAGAAATCCTTGTTGATTTTATCGTGCAGGATCTGCATGTGCTTCCGCGAAATGTACGTATTGTCGCTAACATGGAAATTCACGGTGGACGCCTTTGAATTTCGGCCGATTTTGATGACATTCTCGGTGATGAACAGCACCTTTGAGCCGCTGGTCAATCGGCCATAGACCAAACCGTTGCTGATTTGACTCTTCAGCAATTCCTCCTTTTCTCGCAATTCATCGTGATTCAATTCACTCTTCGTCTGAACATTGTTGCTGTCCACGTTCTCCTGCTGCGGTGCCACCATCATTGTGGTTGTCGCTGTGCCATAATCAATTGAGCCATCGCCGAATTTCACTTTGACATCGACATTTTCATCGTTGATTTGTTCCTCTTTGGCCACCATTGGCGTTGTCGTCGTCGCTGTCATCGTTGCCAGCGTTGTCGGTGCTGAGCCACTGATGGCATTCTGCTGATAACCACCTTTCGCATTGTGCTGATGTCCATTTTCTGCAATCACAATAAATCGAAAAAAAAACAATATCGATTATTCAACGTTCGCGCCCCGATTCGACACAAGCAACGGCACCTCGTGAAATGAATAAATCGATGCAATTCACTTTTTGCCGAGTTGCTGTGTCGGCGTTTTTTTCCATCGATCCAACGATGCCACATGGAACATCACTGCCGCCGCCATCACTGCCACCGGCCGGTGTTGTGTCCACAGCGGCACGTTGTTGGCATCGTTCGACCAACAATCGATTGGTTAGGAAACCATGGACTCACCAGCATCTGATGTTTCCATTTTGATTTGTTGTTGTTGTTGCTGCTGCTGCTGATGTAGTGCCCCCACCGAATCCGATGCCGATTCCACTTCAGCCAAAGCCTCATGTTGTTGTTGCTGCTGCTGCTGCTGCTGCTGCTGCTGATGTTGTTGCTGTTGTTGTTGTTGTTGTTGGTGTTGTGATTGCGTAGTTGATGTTATTATTGTTGTTGTTCGATCGGCTGCTGCAGGTGATTGTTGTTGAAATCGAAAATTATTTATGTCCGTCATCGCACTCGAAATCAATCGTAACGTTTTGCTGGCTGCGTGTTGCGTTTATATTTCGATTTCGATTCGTATGCGTATATTTATTCACTGCCGTAGTTGACACCTAATTCGTTGAACAAGAACGAGAGAAGAGAACAAGCATTGAACGGAATGGTCAGAGAATAATAGAAAAACGAGGAAAAATTCTTGGAGAAAATTTTCGCTAAAATTCAATTCGAATCGCTTGCAAACACACAAAATTCACTTGAATCTTCGTTCGCAACAATGCGATTCGATAACAAACAATAACCCAAATTGAAACAAATTAAAAATTGGTACAAAATGAACGTACTAGTAGCGGCGAGCGCACAATAGTTTTATTTATGTCAACAAAAAAAGGTTAAATTTATTTCATGTGTTTTGTTTTGCTTTTCGGATGAGAAATTCACATTGCCGAGTGCTAAACGCTGTTTAGTACAGACATCGTGTTGCGTTTATTCGAGTTCAGTGGATCCATCAGTCCATCGGCCGACTGTTCGCCTGCATCGACAACATTCGAAAGCAATTTTCATTTGCGTCGAATTTTCCATTCAAACGCTCGCAAACAGTTGACACACAGATGGAAATCCACAATTCGATAATGCGGTCGCAAGCACCTGACAATTGCCGTGTGTAAACAGCCGCGTGACCTCGACCGCATTTCGTATTACGCAATTTAACTGCCTCGATCAGGCTGAGCGTTCAATGACACAAACATCCTGGCGATCGTTCTGAGTTTCTTCACCTTCCGGCGCCCCCTCCCGAAGATTTTCTTTTGCCGAAAACCAATTTTCCAAGCAAATGCCCAGTCGATCGTGGCGTTTCCACTCAACCGGGCGCTCGCAGCGCCGCCCTCATGGAATGAACTAAAAACTAAAATACCGCGAAAATGAAATGTGTTTGACAAATTCTCCATCAAAACAATCCATCCCGGGCCACCGATCGATCTGCCGAAAATGGGAATTACCGGTTTGATACCATTTCTGGAAAAGGCATCGGAGAAAATCAACATCCAATCTCTGAGGAACAGCACAGTGGCAATTGACTCGTATTGTTGGTGAGTCGCCAATGTTGTGTTGGTTTCAGGCGGATTCTAACTCTTGTGTTGATTGCAGGTTACACAAAGGGGCTTTTGGTGTGGCGGATAAATTGGCTCGGGGCGAGGCGACCGATGGGTAAGCATGGCCAGCACCTTCGGCACTCCTCGGTCATTCATAAATGACTCGTTTCAGACACATTTTGTATTGCTTGAAATACGTCAATCTGCTGTTGAGCTACAACATCAAGCCGATACTGGTGTTTGACGGCCGACACTTGCCAGCGAAAGCGGACACCGAGGCGAAACGACGCGAGTAAGTCCACACGAGGGGTGCTCTGGAACTGAGGATGATTCCAATCGATTTTAGATCGCGCAAAAATGCTAAACAACGTGCCACCGAGCTGATGCGTTTGGGTAAACATGACGAAGCTCGGAATTTCCTGCGGCGATGTGTGGATATCACCCATGAGATGGCTTTGAAGCTCATACAGGCGTGTCGGGCAATGAATGTCGACTGCATTGTGGCGCCATACGAAGCCGATGGCCAATTGGCCTTCCTGAACCGCACCGCCTTGGCTGATTATGTCATTACCGAAGACTCTGACTTGGTGCTGTTCGGATGCCAGCGAATCCTCTTCAAACTCGATCTCACCGGCGCATGTTTGATGTTGGACGCTGCCAAATTACATTTGGCGATGGGTTGCCGTCCGGAAAAGTTCTCAATGGAAAAATTCCGGTACATGTGCATTCTGTCTGGGTGCGATTACTTGGATTCGTTGCCCGGCATTGGACTGGCCAAAGCCTGCAAATTCATCTTGAAGACCGAAGAGACAGACATGTGGCGAGCGTTGGACAAAATACCTTCGTACTTGAATATGCGCAATTTAACCGTAACTGACGAGTACAAGACGAGTTTTCTGAAAGCCGATGCCACGTTTCAGCACATGATTGTGTTTGATCCGACCCGGAGGCGACATGTGCCTTTGACAGATCCGGCGGAAGTAGGCACTGATTTGGAATTTTGCTCGAATGCGGGTACGATGCTGGACAATGACACTGCCCTGGATTTGGCTGTGGGGAACTTGAATCCATTCACGATGAAACGATTGGACAATTGGCATCCGGATCAACTGGCGAAACCTCAGGGAGGGAAGACGGGAAGTTGGAAGCAGACGACGGTGGCGAAACATCCGAGTATTTGGCGAGGCGGGAAGTCTATACGGGCTCCAATGGTAGAGCCCAGCATGACTCATAAGCGTACTTTATTCCCGAAGATCAGAACAAAACCCGTGCCGGAAGTAGAGATTGAAGAAAATGACGACGACATTGGTGAAGTCGACTCGGAAGAGCTGTTGAAGGAATATCAGGAGATCAAGGAACCTCCGTCGAAAAAATTCAAAGATATAGAGGATCCTTTGAGCAGTCCCACCGCGTCCAAGCGAAATCCATTCAAAATGAAAGAAAGTCCTCGCGAAATAATCGGCTTTGAATCACCAACCAAAATCACGAGGGAAAACTCCTCGTTGGTGCGGAATCAGAGTCCGGTTAAGCGGATCGACTACAACAAATTGGAGAAACTGAGTAAATTCAGTCGAACGGTTGTGTCAAACCAACAAAATGTGATAAGTCGCTTTTTTACGACAAACACGAAGACGGAAGGAGAAGAAGCCGTCACCTTGAAGACTGAAGCGACCGCCAAGGTGACCGAGATTAAAACAGAATTCCAGCGGAAGATCGAAGAATCAGAGAGTTTGTATTTGGATGTCAGCTCGGAGAACGAGCATGCGAGCCCGATGCGACCAAAACAGGAATCCACTGCAATAAAGGACGAGGATGAGAATTCGATACCCATTTTGTGTCAGGAGAATTTCAAAGAAATCGCTGACCACTTTCAGCGAGTGAAAAAGACTGATGGAGCGAGCAGTTCTGCTGAAGAGGACGACGACTGTGGGTCCATAGTGAATACACAGGACGAAGAGAAACAGAAAGAGAACGCCAGCGAACCGACAGATTCCAGTCTCATTGAGGTTATTAGCGATGACTCCTCTCAAGGCTCGGACGCCGTGAAGACGTCCTTGAGTGTGTTTGCGAGCCAAAATCCAGCTCCGGCAGCCAACTCGGTGAAAAATGTAAGTATTTACCATGGCTGTTATGGTTTGAGCCGATGACTAACTTTGTTTTTCAGAGCAAACCCTCTTGCCGACGCCCAGGTTTATCTAAAACGAAATTAGCAGGAGGACCTTCAATCGCCAAGGGGCAGAGTCTGCTCAGCATGTTCGGATTCCAAAAGAAGTAAGAATAGACATCCTCGATCGGTCCTCAGTTCTCATTCACTCGTAATCTCCTTTTCAGACCGCAAGCTCCATAGCCACAAGCCACTGCATGCGGACCGCAGTATGCTCGAGTACAAATTAGTTTTTCCAATTATTTATTTCGATAAAACAACTTTCTAGGTTTTCAATCAAAAAATTTCAAAATAAAAGCCTATCGTTGACAATCAAGTGAACTTTATTTCATGTTTTCCTTCAAACTACAATCAGACGGGCTGTGTTTATGCGCGAATCTATGCGCGTGGTGCTTTGTATTCCTTGAGGTGGAGCAAAACCCAAGCTGGGACGGCCAGAATAGAGGAGATCAAAATACCACCCAAAACAGCTCGCTCCTGAAATGACAATCGATGGTTGAGGTTATGTCACTGATTACATAATTTCCCGTTGTATTGATTTTCTTCAAGAAAATGTCTCGCAAACGGATCCGTCTAAACTCAGAATCTTGCATTCGGGGTCTTCTCTCGAAAACAGCTCGATCCTTTCGAATTATCTGGAATTTCTCGCGAACGCAAACCCTTCGCCAAGACTGAATACTTACACCAGCTGGAACTCGGTTGCGGGTGGCACCAAACACTGCTGAGGTGTTGCGAACTTGCATGAGGCTCTTCTGGCCAACAAAGTTGCGAGACAAATTGTTCAAAAGCATTTTGTCGATTGTTTTAGTTGGAAATTTCACGAAAATTAATGGAATTATTGGCGTTGAGTGCTCGGTTCGAGACGACAATAGTTTTTGATGTGATTTTTCTCGAGTTGAGTCTGACAGCTTGAAGTTCGCTCGAAGGCGAAATGTCAAATGTCACAAATTGCTTTCACAGCGACGTAGCGGTTTTCGTGAGGGAACAATGAGCGAAGTATTTGAACAATTTTGAGGGTCTTGGACGCGGCTTTGAGTGCTTCCGTTCGATCAATTCGGGAATCGATGAATAATGTTCTCACAAAAATTGAGAGTCAGCCGTGTTCGGTTCATTTTCATGACCATCCCGAATTGTGACAATCTCTGAGAGAGACTCAGAGCGAACCCCATATGACAGACTCGTCGTCGTCGCCAAATGGCTCACAATTGAGAATTGCAAAAAAAAAAACAGAAAAAAACGAAAAAATTTGCCCAAAACTATGCAACCCCGTTCGAGTAAAGTCCCTGCAAATCAACACAGACATCAGCAGAACATCAATAGCACTCGCATCGATTTACAAATCGAATTCGACGATGTAATGTGAAAGTGTGCATAAACAAACACATGCATAAACGGAATGGCTCTCGCTCACGGCTCGCGCTGGTGTGAAATCTTCAACATTGCGATCCATCAATGAATTTTTATCACAGCTGCCAGAGCAGTCTTTGAGTAAACACTCGTTTCGATTGCTGTGTCTTTGAACTGGGAGCTAGAAATCCCGAAATTTCAGTGGCGAAAACAACAACAACACGAGCGCCAGTGGAAACAAACAAATAGGTGCTTTTATTGTTTAGCTTCGTGCATCGGCCGATTGGTAATCATTTCGTCTGCAACTCGGCTTTGAGATTGCTGCTTTTTTCTCATGTTTTTTTTCTCGCAATTTTTCGCATTTCGTCGTCAACGCCGCCGAGCAAAATGAAAGTGAAAATGCCAGTGAAAGATTATTACACAATGACATGAAGCGATTCGAACTGATTATTGGCAAACGCATTGGACAGGTGCTGCTGTAAATTGTGCGAGCATTGCCTCCGACAGTGATTTGTTTTCGTTGTTTTGGTGGTTTTGTTTTTGGTGCGTCGCGTTTTGCGCTTCAATCAAATAGTGACCGATTTCGAGGGAAATCGTTGCAACGCTGGTGTCTGCGCTCACAGACTGGTTTTCTTGTAATTTCTAAATCGGGAACGGCATGTCGATATCAAAGGATTTTCGGTCGGTTCGGTGGATTTGATTTATCGATTTTACGATTGCTCGGCTCGTTTTGAAATGTCTCGCGAAACGTTCTGTGAAATGCGATTCAGCGAGGGGTGAATGCGATGCTTCTCACGAGGACATTTTGTAGGAAACTCGATTTTCGACGAGGCCAACCCTTCACCTTTCGCTCGAGAACTCGTGCTCGCTTCCCAACAAAACATTGTTTTTCTTCGGAAAATCAATTTTTCAGAAATTCATCGAAATTAAAAAATGATTTTTTTATGAAATTCCATGAAGTTTCAATTGCTGTGACCTTAAAATGAATGAATCCAATAGCCGATGCATGCATAATGCCTTGCAGTGATTGAGCAATGGACGATTGTTTTCTTCGTCGTCGTTGTCGTCGTCGACGCTTGCCGTCCAGAGTATCGCCGTTGGTTTCGCTTGTGTGGCCATCAATCAGCGATTGCTTTGATTCGGTGTAATTTGGAAATTGCGTTAAATTAACGCTTTTTCAAATGTGAAAAACAACTTGCACGTCGTACATTCCTGGCCTAGTTCGGATTACGGGCGCGCACACACCCGTGGCAAATATTCAATTACGACGATTCCATTCGTTTGTGGATTTTATAAGCAAATTGCATATGGAATTGGATGATGATTCGATCCGAAAAAATCAATTATTTGCAATTTAGTGATAATTCTGGAAAATTTGTGGCCGTTCATTTGGAACACGTTGCGATCAAGCGTGGAAACACGGGTTCTTGCCTGGGCTGTGCGGCAATCGTTGTCCGAACGAAGGTCAAGTCGATTTTCATCGATTCGCCAATGTTTTGCCGCGCGGAAGCATGCCGCCTATGGCTTCGGTGTGAGAAGAGTTAATGACAAGACCATTTCAACAAAAAGTGCTTTTTAACGGGAGGAAAGCCGTCGATTCCCTTCTCGCATTTCCGCAGGAGCCTACTGTCGACCACCATTTCAGTTACCGCCAAAGCAATCGAAATCGAAACAAACTCGTAAAAATGCCATAAAAACTTGGCCGATTTACGATAATTTGTTGTGCGTTTCGATGAAATGCTAATCATTCTGTCGTCGCCAAACGGAGCGACCATTGCATGCCCATTGCCATTCTGCGTCTTTACTGAAATGTAGTTCGTGCTTGTGCCATTCCTCCACCTTTCAGTTCGTGAATTACGCAAAGGCATTTTATGGCATTTAGCCCGGAATATCAAGTGTGCAGTCGTCATCAAGGCTATACGTGGCCTGTCTAGGCTCGATTCGGCAATGCGGCAAATTCACGGGGAGACTGCCAAAGCTTCCATCTGTCAATCAAGTCGAAGGTGGAAGAAGATTTCAAGTGGTATTCCGCCGCACTGGCGACTGGCGAAACCCCGGATCGCCCCCAACCAACAGTCATTTCGCCTCTCAATTTTCTCGTCATCAAAGCCACAACACTTTGAATCAATTCATAAAACTCCTCAACATTCCCCAAGTGGCATTAAAATCCTTTCCGAAGGAAAAAAAATGGCAGCAACACAAAACATTCGCTCGCAGCCCGTGTCCCACATCCGCCTTCCAGTCTCTTTTCCGCATTCGTTTCGCATTCGACTGTAAGCGTTGACGAAATGAAAGAAAGCAACAACAACGAACAAAAAAATTGTAGAAAAACTTTGAATTCGACAAAAAGGCACGTCGGCTGCCAAGTCAAACTCCGACAGAAGCCAACGGGAGAATTCATGTCAAGTTTTTATTATTGCGCTTGTTGCCATTCATTTTCCCAAGTGGGCTTTGTTCCTTTGTTGTGTGTCGATTTTCGCCATCGCACCATCATCATCCACATGATCGTCATGGTTGTCCTTCTCGACTGCCGCCGTCACCGTCGCCGTCCTACCTCGATTCACCGCACCATCACCGACACTGCCCTCGTCACAGCGGAAAAAGCGAAATATTTGCATGCAAAACGGCAACCAACAAATCGATACGGAAGACACCGTTCAGTGCTCGGTCATGTGTTAAATATTAAACGGCTTTTTCCAATTGTCGTTCGGTTGCCGAATCGATGCAGCCGGGCATTCGCATAACGGCATGTTAATTTGATAAATTTGTCACTGTGTCGTTTGGACGAACAAGCATTTTTCATTTCGTTTCTATTATTGTTGTTGTTGTTTCAAGCTTGTTGTCACAGTCTGACCCCTGCCCGCCCCTCCGCAAGCTCAAACCAAACCATTGAATGCAATTGTGCATAACTCCGTTTCGTTGCTTTTGCAGTCGATAACAACGCAACGAGCACGCCAACGACGATGAATCAATAGAATGACGATGAGCCGCAAACACAAACAAAACCATGATTTCGTTCAGTGATCGTCGCCACAACAATATTATCGCAGTATTATGGGCTTTTTCCTAAGCAGTCTTTGAAAATGCGGGGTAAGTCCAACATCGCATTGCACTTGAATCGAATGGAGGTTTTCATTTCGTTTGCTTTTTTTCTTCATCGAACCATTTCTCTGCGTGACGCTCCACAGGGCGGAGAATTCCAATCCCACTGCCCAATACCGGGGCATTAACACGAAAACGGAACTCATTTTGCTTACGTGCTGTGCTGATCGTGTGTCTCGTTCTGTTTGCATTTCTGCAACTGAACATAATCAATTTCAGTGAGTTATCCATCGGCGCCGAATCGGTGATCGAGCACGAGATCTAATCGTTAACATTCTCTCTTCCGACACTTTCTCAGCCGATTTCCGTGAGCCATCGCTGATCGACTCTACCAATGATTCAACAGCGGCCATTTTGTCGATGGTCCCATCTGCATATCATAAATATTTAACGGTGAAGCATCGAAATCACACGAACCGAGGACTGAACGGAACCCACAAAAATGGACAACATTCGCAACAGCGTCATATGGCAGCGCCACAACCGACCGTTGATGAAATGCGACGCAATATTGCCCGCTATAATGAATTGCAGCAAGTCCTGAATGAAGACCTGTTTGGACCCTTGCAAAATGATTCTGTGATAATAGTTGTACAGGTGAGTTGCTCTCGGCGGTTTCGGTGTGCTTCAGGGACGCTTACTCGGCATGAGGCTTCTCAGTTGAATCACCCGCGCCTCTTGAGACCTCTGTTGCTTGAAGCTTATGCGCCACAATAATCCGAATTATAAACAAACCAAAATCAATCCCCGTTAATTATCGCTGAAAGGATCATCCTCCCCTCCAATTGACCATTCGCGTTAATTAGCCATTTTCGCTGAAAATCCCTTTTCGCTAACATCAATTCACCGTGAGTTTTCCATGAAATTGTCCAATTAATAAGCAATCGTCAGATGAGAGATCAAAAAAGTGAATAACTCGTCGACAAAATGGCTTTATTATTCACGCTTGGAATAAATTTCCATTCGACAAACAATTGAGCAACCGCCCGGCACCCGCTGCATCGTCTGCAAGGCATGCAGTCGATTAATTAAACTGTAAAGCCATTGAATGCATCAATATGTTTCGTTTGGTGGTTCCGTTGCGAATATCCGTTCGACATCGATTCGACTCGATGATTTTCCATCGCTGCAGGATGGTATCCGTCCAATTACGATTTCCTTGTGACCTATTTTGTGCTGCAAATGCATTGTCAACCGTTGCCAATGCGTCCAATGCTCCTCCGGTCGGCGATTGATGCGAAACGACAATTTTTTATTGTCGATTTTCATCGGCCATTGGTGCACCTTCGAATGGAAATCGCATTCATTATTGAGTGTATTGTGAATGTTTGATGCGAGAATGAATGGGCCGTGGGCGGAGTGGGTGGGGTGGCGATTTGATTTTTGGGAAATGCTCATTATGCGGCTCGGTCGATCGATCGCTTGGGCAAAGCTGAATCGAGCATCTGAAATAACTGTTGTTTGAACAGTAAAATCGGATTAATAACATCCCGGCAACCGGCCCACTTGATGATTCCCTCAACCTCCGGCCGTAATGAACTGCGACGCAACCCAAACCCGCCTTTGTCCAATCTCACCTGTATTTGACGTCTCCAAAAGCATTCATTTTCACATTTAGCCATCAGTTTATTAATAAACGTTTCACAAATCACACCTAAAGTGTCCGGCGTGCACAGCAAATGACGTGGTACTCTGATGGCGGATAATCCAAAATAGAAACAAACAACTAAATTATTCATCGAATCCAATGACCAAAGCGATCATTACCCGCCCGATGTTGATGATGAAAATGGAAAATTTTCATCTATTTTTTCTATTTATTTTTTATTTCTCGGAAAAAAAAAAATACGAAACAAACCTATTTTTACTGTATTTGTTTTTGGGCAACAACAAAGCGGGCAATTTGAAATTAATTATCTCAAATGGACGTTTCGATGGCATTTCCACGATATGCAGTTGTTATCGATGACAGCCCGAACCTTGATGAGCTCATTACGTTTCGTCTTTGCTTCGGGAAAATGTGCTGGGATTAATTGCGTGCGTTCTCCCTGCAACGACTTAGCTGCGATAATTAAAGCACCAACCGTCGACAAGCTTTTCTTGCGTGGCACCACCGCAACGCGATTATATCCGACTAACGAGAAAGTTCCATGACGTTTGCCGTTCACCATTCGAGACGTGTTCCGTTTCCGTCATTATTCCGTGGTGCGGTTGGGGCTGTTGTTTCTCTTGCCGCTCACTAAACGCCTGATTGTCTTATCGACCAATAAACTTTTGCCGTAATTATTCCATTTACCCTGAAAAAGAGCAATAACAACATCGCCAGCCGTCAAACGATGAAAAACTTTCTGACCCAAATTCCATTTTCGAATAAATTTGTCTCAGCGCGAACTTGCAACTTTTGGAGTCACCCAGCGCTGTGCGAATTTCAAATTTTCCACGTCGGTTTGCTTGAAAGGGCTTTAAGGCTAGGTGAGCGTAGGTTGGCCGGGCAGCGTATGCTTTGCGGGAAAAAAACGAAATGTTCTCTTCGTGGGCGGTCAGCACTGAGTCAGCGGGGGACTTGTTCCAAATCGTCAAATGGTACTGGGGAGAGCGGTTGGAGGTCCGGAAGGGTTTAATGTTGTCGTGTTATGTTGCTGAGCTTATGATGAGCTCCTCAGCAAGAAAATCGAATTCCAATATAGTTCTCGAGAGCCTCCTTCCAGAAACAGTTTGTTCCAAGCGGGCACAGTTACCCCACAAGTCCCACAAGTCCCCACATGCTCCGAATTGAATCCACGCAACAGCCACTAACCAACTTGAGCCATGAATTCTCCCAGTCAAGCCATTAATTTCCCATGAAATCGTATCGGTACCACCTCCATTGTTCCGCTAAACATTAGATTATCGCTGCCATACAAACCCGATTCGCTATCGCCCGAACAAAACTGAATGCCTGAATAATCAAAATATAGTTTTGCAATAAAAACTTTTCCTTCATAATTAAAGGTTCATGCATATTTATTATCTAACTGTATCGCACTCGACTCCATTTGTTTATTTGTTTACCTTTGGCATATTGTGTTCCCGTCCGTGTGTGCCTCGCTTTGTGTTTGTGTAACGCTCTGCGCCATTTACAAAAGAAACCTTTTGTAAGGCGACTATTGCAAGCTAGTCGACAATGCCACAAACGCTCGCAGACGAGGATTAGCACGAGGACTTTGTCGATGACAACAATGTTTATGTTGTTGCTTGTCGTTGTTGCTGGTGGGCGATGGGAAATTTCCATTTTCCCAAAGATTTTGAAACCATTCATCCATTCATGGTTATTAATGGCATCAATTAGAGCAATGTTGTTGTTTCAATGAATAATTCCGAGTAATCGATTGGGGGACGTTGATGAGAGGATCCCTCCGATGACTGTCTGATTATGGAAATTGAACTTTGTATTTTGAAATGTCATGTTTGTTCGTTCTGGATGTCATCGACTTGGGTCGCAAGGGGGCTGTTGGCTGATTGCTTTCTAAGAATTGGGTCATTCTCATTATGTGATTGCCCTGCAGCAACGGATAGTCACAAACGCCTCTACTCATCGCTGAATTCAATCGTTTTCCACTTGCAGGTACATACTCGAATAACATATTTACGGCATTTAATTGTAAGTTTGGCACAAGCAAGAGATATATCGAGAGTTCTGCTGATATTCTCGCATGATTTCTATGATGAAGACATCAATGAACTGGTGCAGTCGATTGACTTCTGCAAGGTTATGCAGGTGAGACCCCGAGTGTGCTAGAATTGCATCGTCAATCTGACGCATTACCTCTCCATAGATTTTCTATCCACATTCGATACAAACTCACGAGCACGAGTTTCCCGGAGCTGATCCAGGCGATTGTCCGCGCAATATGAAACGTGACCAGTAAGTCCGTTCAAGGCTGATGACTGAATTGACATTCATTCGATTGCGTAATTCCAGAGCCATCATTCGAAAATGCAATAACGCTCTCCATCCAGACTTGTATGGGCATTATCGCGAGGCCAAATTCACACAGACAAAGCACCACTGGTGGTGGAAAGCGAATCGAGTCTTTGATCAATTGGATGTGACGCGACACCACACCGGTTTGGTGCTATTCCTCGAAGAAGATCACTACGTGGCCGAAGATTTTCTACATCTGTTGGCGCTGATGGAACGTCGGGCCGCCGAATTGTGCACCAAATGCAATATCCTGTCGCTGGGCACGTATCTCAAGACCTTCAATTACTTTACGTACAACAGCAACCACAAGGTGAGTATGGAGCGGGTGAGGCGTCTGCTGACAATGAACATTGTCGCTAAAACTAACGAGAAAAATAAAACCATTCACTAATCATCATCTTCACCAATCAGCCATACCAGAATCTGAATCACAAACCATTTCAAAATCTATTCAATCATCAAATTCATCAAAAAACTCATCAAACACAAGACATTCGCGCCAACACTCATGCCAAATCAAATGCATTTATTAATCAATATCATGCACATCATCAGCTTCTTCCGTCGATTACTCTCGATGTGGTCACACATAAAATGGGCACGGACAAACACGCAACCGAAACATGGGGCTTTCAAGTGTTGCCATCATTGTATTCGATTTATCAAAAGGTAGTTTGTTTGATTCATTCGTTTACTATCGATGCGGGCTCGTATCGATTCCTTTGTGCGAGCTTTTGCTGATCTCTTTTCCTCTTGCATGGCTTTTTATGATTCAAACTCAAAGTTTTGATTTAAGTTTGGGAGGAGTTGCTTCTTCGGGGTCGTGCATCTTGATAATCCCTCTTCTATTCCATCCCGAGAACACAATCTAACGATTATCCCTCCGTCATTTAGGTTGAAGTCACCCCATGGATCAGCAGCAAGCACAACATGGGCTTTGCATTCAATCGAAGCATATGGCGCGAAATAGTGAAGTGCGCGCCGCATTTCTGCTCATACGACGACTACAACTGGGATTGGTCTCTGCAGCATGTCTCGCAGCAGTGTTTGAAGCATAAATTGCACGCAATGGTTGTTCGAGGGCCACGGGTTTTCCACATTGGGGAATGGTGCGTATTCCAAGGGCTCCACACCTATCAAGCCGTCTCGCTAACCTTTCTCATTTCTCTGCAGTGGCGTCCATCACAAAAAGAAAAACTGTGAATCGAATCAGGTGATTTCGAAAGTGCAGCAGGTTTTGAGAATCGCCACTCGATCGCATCAACTATTCCCGACGACGCTAACATTAACCGTGGCCAGTGTGATGAAGAAGACCAAACTGCGTAAAGGCAACGGCGGTTGGGGTGACAAGCGGGATCATCAGTTGTGCATGAATGTCACCCGTCCCATCTTCTGAGCACGCAAGTTTTCACGGAAAGCAAATCACGCTCAAGATTCCTCGATGAAGAGAACAGCAAGGTAGTCAGCGCACTATCACCAGTTCTTAGCATTAGGAAATGCAATTAAATTTTCTTCATTTTCTTTTGTTTTCGTTACGTTTTCTCGTGCAACATTTTTAACGAATGCCAATCAGAATTTGTTTCATTTCGTTTGTGATATTTCTTTTTGAAAATGAAACATTGTAGATTTAAGATGATCGTCGCATGACAGCTGAGGTTGAACGCAATTCGCGTGGCAAAGCTTCATGTTTGACGAAAGCACTCTCAAAAAAGACATCCAAATAGGTTTTAAGAGAAGACCATCCTCGTTCGCTCGAAATGAAACTGATGCGAGATCCGAGTGGACCGAACATTATCCGGCTCCGAGTCTCATCATGGAGCGAATGGCATTTTAGCTGCTAAGTCCATTCTAGTCCTATTTATATTGCAGACACTTCCAAAGGTGCACGAGAAGCTGTCTCATGATCTTCAGATAAATTATCATAATCATAATCGTAATCACTCGCCCATAAAACGTTTTTAGAAAGAATTTTTGAAGAGTTCCTATCTTGATTTCGCTCATTTCGACCTGTGTGCTCCGGATCCGGCACGAAACTCTTCGTATCTCACACGGGCCGGATCCAAATTCAAATAACTGTCGATCAGATTGATCTATTCGCCCTCGATTTTGTTCTACTCGTAATTGATTCCTCTCTCATTGATCAACATCCTAGTCGAGATCCTCCTTCGGACACTCATTGCGATGCTCAATACAAGCTTCAGAAACGACTGGTTTTTCTGGGAAGAAAACTACACCATCCTCCAGCCAGACACCGAAGTTCATTCAAATCGAATTTTGTAAATAATCTCATCGATTCGTAATCGCCGTCACATTCCCACCAGCGCCATTTGCACACCAGCGATGGCCATTCAAAAACAATTCCCTTTTTCATCGTTTTGTTCGTTCCTTTGTTTAAATTAAAAGACGAAGAAAAAGAAGAAGAAGCAATTGAAACCAACATTTAGAATAATCAATTAGCAATTAAGCAAAATTCGATATCAAAAATCGGTTGGTTTGATTAGATTTTAATGAATCACTGGCGCATGTCAGCTGTGAATTATTTTAGGATTTTTAAATTCAAATTCATCGACTGTAATCCTCCAGGGAAATGGCAAAAGAAGCAAATAAATTTCGTGAGCGAATGAATTGATCGTGTTTGATTTATTTACTGCGGTGGGCTTCACTTCTCTTGGGGCGATTATTACCCAGCTGTTGACGGGATCACGGCAAATGTCCCAGCTGACGGGTAAGATTTGCAGACTCTTCCCAGCTGACTTAATGGCTATATAAAGTCCAGATAATCAGTTTGATTAAAACTCTTTTATTGTTCATTTTATGTGCGATCATTCGTCGATTGAATTGGTGTTCCTGCTATTTCAACCGAAATGGTAATGGTAGTAAATGTTTGCTCCGTAAATGATTCGTCTTTCTGAGCTATGGACAATCGATAGGGTCGAATCACATTTCACATGAATTCGAAAGGTTTAACGCAGTCAATTCGTTCGATTGAAAAATGTCGATGATTCCCCCGAAACCGGCGACTTGAGGATCCACGTCATGGAGATTATCCATTCTTGGAAAACTTTCTGATCCATCGATGCTTTATACTTCGAATCCCAATCTTCAATTTGAAAATTCACGAGATCATGACCTTGTCACAATTGAGAGTGTATCGGAGCTTTGACGGAACTTCTTCGGCGAAAAAATCAATAATTTTTGTGGACAAAATTTGATTGCGTTTCATTCGAGAGAATCATCATGTTTTATTATCTGACTTTTGTGGGTCACCAGACATTCTGTTAGGTTCTTTGAATCAGCTCTGGGAGAGGACACTCAGAAATACAATCCGAGCGCCAACAATATAAAGAAAAAAATCCGCAGTTCGTGGCTTGGATCCACAACCTCTTTGGTGGCCCCGAACAACTCCATTTGTAATGTCAACGGTCTCTCCTCGGTACCGAAGTATTGCAGTTTGACGAATTTTTTCCGAATTCCTCCCCGAGAAATATGCACTAATCCGTTAGCCAGCAAATCCTGTCCATTTTTGGGATTCTTCACCGAAATACATGAAAACAGAAGATCTCCGCTGCTCTGAAATTCAAATTGAACAACAAACAAATTGAACGGCTGTCATTGCGAAAGCGTATTGTCACTCACTTTATCCGACCTGGCCACCTGAACGCCATCCTCATCCGATTCATTCTGTAATTTGTCAATTTGTCAAAAGTCACTCAGAGCCGATTCCCTCAAACAGACGCAATCACACTCACTTGGTCGATGTAAAACACATCGCTCAGCCTCTCTGTGATGGGTTCATCGGTGTTCACGCTTTTGAAGACTTTAAAATTGGCTGCGGATTCAACGCACAAATTTGGATCGGATTCTTTCGAATACGAAAATGCAATTAAAACGACCGCTACAAGAACCAGTAATGTATTCATTGTGAGTTTGCGACTAGTCGACTCTGCTCCAAACACTGACTGGTGGGCTATTTTTCGGTTGACTGACCAACTGTTTGCTATTTTTAGCTCCAAAAGTAATCGATTCAACTGATTGTGCAATGATGGTGACTGTGGCTGAGCATTAAGTGCACTTTTCATTTCAATGCAAGAGAGAACGACGTCGTGCTCGTTATCGCACGATTTTAGCAAACAAAGTTGTATGTTGATTGCCACAATATGATTCATTCATCGCAATCAGCACATATGTTTGTTTTTAGTTGAAATAAAAACGAGAAAGATACACGATCTTCGGCCGGTCATCAAAGCTGAACTTTAATCAAAATACATTTTTAAATATTGGTTTTTTTCAATAAAAATTTATTTTCCGAAAAATTGAAATGAATCACAAATTCAGAAAAAAGATTCCATTCGATTTTGGATGCAACAAGTGTAGCAATCACATGCACGACAAAAGGAATGATCGAACGGGTACTTAGTAATACGGTGAGAATGCGTGATAATTGGTTGGATTGACGGAATGGATAGAATGATGATAATTGCTAGAGGCGACCTGTTGATACGGGCCGAAGCCCCTCGGCGCCACCAATTGACGATTGTCATCGTTCAACATTCGATTATTTTGTTCGAGAACGAAGCTGCTGGTGTCAATCAGCAATCTGGAGGCAGCCGACGGAAGCGAATGATGATCAACGGAGTTTGGTACAATGAACCGGGAGTGCTGTTCGGAATTAGACAAGAACCGATGGTGATGGTGCTCCGTGTCTCGCAAATTGTGCTGATTTTGTGTTAATGAGAATGGCGAACCGCTCGATCCGAGGATCCCTGTGCCTGACGCATTCGTCGAAGTCAAGTCCAGCGATGATATTCGCAGTATGTCCGAACATGAATGCGAGTACGACGGCATCGGTGGTGACTGATTGGCAGGAAGGTAATTGGAGGAGCGACTCAAGTCAACGGTGGACGTTTGCTCTTGGCTCATCGTCTCTGGTAAATGTTGCTCCTGAATTTGAGACTGCAAATGTTGATGGTTCAATTGTGATAGGTCCAGATGTTGTGGTGGCTCCCGTTCCGACAATATGTCGTAGATGTGATGATGATATCGGCCCAGGTTGCTGTTTTGGTTTGAATGCAAGTTGCTGTGGAAATCGAGGGTGCTCCGAGAGCTCATGTCCAACCCTTGCATGTCACTGTTCAAGTTGTCATTGTTTGTGCCGAAGCCACGTAGAAAGTTCGCTTCTAAATTGTGCTCCAAATATTTCGATCGAATATCCGCGGACACGCCACTCGTCGATGAACCGTTCAGATTGTATTTCGTGTAATTGATGATGTCACTGTGGTTGGAGTTGATCTTCATTCGAACGTCATCCAGATTCTGATTGGCCATGCTGAGATTCTGAGCCATGATCGAGTTCTCATCGTCGCTCGAGGAGTTCGGGGGCTGATGGTGATGGTGATTGCGTTCCTCCACTCGCTTCCGGAACATGTCCCCCTCGTAGGCGTTGTACGAGTGAATGCCTGGCGATGTCACCGGTGAGTCGATGTCCTCGTTTTGCGAGTAGATTTTCCGCGAAATCGAACTCATCACCGATGTGATGTTGTTCAGAGGTGAATTGTAATCGGCGAAATTGGCCGCCGAGTTCAGAATGGCCGGCGAATGAGATGGCTCGATATGCTGATTCTTGTAATGATCTTTGTCGTTGTAAATATTGTTTTCGCGAGAGAAGTCTGTTGGCGTTGAACCCGAGTCCACGTCGATTTCACTGTCGAGCATCTTGTCATTGTCTTTGATCAGCGATAAATTCGTTTCCGGCGACGAATTCGATCCACTCGCAAACTGCTGATGCAAACCACCGTCATTCTCCATTGAATAATTATGTCCATTTTTTAGCATCTTCAATTCGTTCTCCAAGCCCGGACAAAACGATGATTCGTTGCACATTCGGCTCTGCGATTGATTCGTCATGTTGCAATTGTTGCTCATCGGGTGTTCATCTCGATCACCGTTGCCATTGTTCGAATCCTCATCGAAGTCACAAGACTTCATCGTTTTACTGTCGACCATCGTTCCAACCGAATTCAATGCAGCCTCAACAAGTAGACTGGCTGCTGATGTAGTCTTGGTGCCGTTTGCCAAGATGTTTGAGCCGAGGTTGTTGTAAAGGGGCCCCATGAAGTTGGCTGTGCCCGCCAGAGGTAAATTCGTTAAGCTTTCGGGGTTTTTCATTAGAAAGTTCCGAGTGAATGGATTCATCGTAGGTTGGCTGTCTGCATCGGGATTTTCCTCGTCTGAGCTCTGAGAATTGTCGTTGTCATCTTGTGGTTTGTTCAGCATCGTTCGAAACACGCTGAGCGGTTTGCATTTCTCGATTTGTTCATCGCTTTCGATCCATTTTTTGCTGCCTTTGCTTGCGAAATTGTTGATGATGCCCTTTGGATCGGGCGTTGGAATCAGTATGGGGCGAGGGAGAGACGCGTCGTCAAAGCACAATCTCCGGTCCGCACCACGATTATTTCCGTTGCTATGCTCATTTGGGGAGTCCGGTTGAATTGATTCATCTTCTGATTCGTCGACGCTCGATTCATCTAAGTTCGAGAGGTGCCGTTTCTCCTCCCTGCAAATATTAGAATGCCATCAAATCAAGAGAACTTCTCAAAAAATTTCGGTAGAATTTACGTGAAGCTCCTCGCATTTGAGCAATGATCGTCAATGTCGCCGTCGTTGAAGGTGCTGCTGTTGCTGCTCGAACCATCGCTATCAACGTTCCCATCGTCTGGTGTTTTGATGATGTTCCCATTCGCCTCACTTCTCCGATATTTTCGCTTGAATTCTAATAATGGAACAACATATTAGCCTTCACCCGACAATATCTTGAAAGGTACTTACTTCCGAGAGACTTTGAGGAGATGTCTCTGGGCTGCGATGAAGAAAGGTCATCATCTGATTCTTCCGTCTCGGTCTTATAGTCGAATGCTGAAGCCGACTCAGCGTTGTCATCCTTCCACCGTTTCTTTCGCGGTTTATCTGAAATCGATACAGTTATATCAAGCTCGAATGGTACCCCCAAGGACAACTCACCAGAATGGTCAACCTTCAATCCGCCCGAGTAGGCGTCGAAGGTGTACGCTACGCTCCTTTCAATCTTCGGTATCTTCTCGGGCGAATACTGATGAACTTTCTTGTAATGAAACTGCAAGCACTGCTTCGTCGTGAAAGCGGCATTGCACTCGGCTTCGACGCACTTGAATGGCCTGACACCGGAATGCGTCAGCATGTGAATCTTCAAATTGCTGCGATTTTGAAACATTTTCTGACATCGCGGGCAACTGACCACCGCTGAATTGCGGCTGTGCACTTCCTTCGAGTGCCTCTGAAGGGCTGCACGGGAACCCAATAATTTCGAACAGAGCTTGCACTGGAAGTCTCGTAGAACATCGGCTATGTCTGCAACGATCAAGCGAGTTCTGAAGAATTCAATTCCATTGGAGGCACCACTGGACTTACCACTGTGCATGCGCTTGATGTGAACTTTCAGCTTTTGCGGTTGACAGAATTTTCGGCCGCAGAAATCACACAATGGTCGTGTACGTTGCGGATTGGCGCTGCAACCGTAAGTGCGATGCATGTCCAAATAATTCAATCGAAGGAAGAACTTCTTGCAGAATTGACATTGATACGCTCCTTTGCCGTCGTGCATTTGGGCCGCATGCTTCATGATGTTCTCCTTACCCAGGTGAACACTGCCGCAGATCTGCAATGATTTTGATCGGATCGAGTCGACAGTTTCCTCCAGCTAAAACACTCACCTTGCAGTAGTACTTCCTGATGGTCAAACTGAATGCCGGATCGTGGAAAATCGAGCAATGCGTTCGATAAAACAGCGGATGCTGGAATTTCAGGTTGCAGCCGCCACAATCTGCAAAATGAGATTCCATTGCTCAAAACACCCCTCGGAGTTCAAACTCTCCACAATTCACTTACTCGTCTTTCCGATGGAATGCTTCCGCCAAGCCGAGTTGCACTCGTCGCTCCAGTACAGAAGCTCAGCACCGACCTCGATCTCCTTGCTTATCACAAAGTACACGTTCTCATTATTCCGAGCAATGATGACATTTTGCTCGTTAACCGTCGGCGCGGGTCTCACGAACCTCAGCCAATTCGACTGTTTCTCGTCTTCCGTCGATATGAACGTTGATTTGACGCCATCGTAGATTTCAATGACATTCTCTAAAGTGTTATCATCAGCGATGTCGACCTCTTGCAATGTCAGCCCAATCAGCGGGCCCAGTCTAGTGTTAACCTGAATCATTTGCCGCGCAATGATCCCACACTTGTTCGTCCCCTCCATTTTGATTTCGAACTCGTCCGGCAGAGACATCTCGGCAAAATCCTTCGAGCCGCCTTCAACATTCATCGAATCCGACTCAGCTTCGAAAGGCGAATCGTAGTTTTTCTTCAACTTTTCAATGAACTCTTTCTTGCAGTTTTCAATCAGCCATTTTTGATAGTTTATTGAATCGAGAATATTAACCGTTGACGTGAGAACGGGACATTCAGATTGGTTGTGATCCACCTTGCAGTACGAACAATCACCGGTCGAACTATTTTGAGCTTTCTCAACGTTCCCATCGCTCTCTAAACCATCGTCACTCTTTCCAGGTTGCTCTTTTCTTTTGACCTCGCCTTCTTCTGATTTTGGCTTGGGCTTTTTCTTCACCAAAGCCAGCACCTTCTGCAGGACTCCATTCTCATCATTCAAGTTCGATGATGATGGTGATGATGATTTGCTTTTGGTTGTCTTCTTGCCCTTCGCAAAGCTTCTCAATGATTTTGCTGGCTCTTTTTTCTCCGGAAAAGCCTTCGTCTTTCCAACCGACGTTGAGATGGATTTCTCTTCCGTCAATTTCTGTTCGAGCTCACTTTTTATCTTCTCGGCAATGCGGCAGTCCAAGACCTCAGGCACATCGTCAACGGCACCATTGAGCTCCAGCGGTGTCTCGGCCATGATCGGAGCAAATACCGATGACTTTGAATCGTCTGCGTTTCGGGAAAATGTTGCGTTGCTCATTTCGGAGCTGTCCAAAGTTGGTTGGTTTTTTTGTACTTTTCGGACTTTCCTTTGCGATTTTGGCTTTTCGGGACTCGGTTCGCTCGACTCCATTAACAATTTTATGCTAAAAATAAATGGGTTCTCATGAAATACGAACTTTATTCGAAGAATAAAACAAACAAAAGAAAATTCTTCATCATGAAATCCTCCCACGAAGACTAACTTCTCAGCTCGATCAAACAGAAAAGTTCAAGCAAGAATTTCGCACCAAACATTCTTTCACAAAAGTTGCTGTCAAGCTCCTTGTGAATTCATTACGAAAATCGCGCAAAAACACCGCACGCATTCTCTCATTGCTCTCCCACATATACACAAACACACACACACACACACACACACACACACATAGAGACAGCCATGCCAAAAGAGATGAAAAGCGATGCGAGCGAGTCACACAAACACACTGGCAATAAATCAAGGAGCACAACAACATCCGCCCCCAATGCTATCATCATCTCCGTTCACCGAGCCAGCGCTCAGGTGAATTGTCTGTGAAAATGCCTGGTTCGGCGGTGGAAATCCAACAAACCTGCTATGCAAATCAGTGGCCAGCGCGTTCTCGGCCAATTTCAGTAGGAAACACACAAATTCCACGTCGTTTTTGTATGACAATTTGGACCGCATCGTCTCCCAATTTTCCGCATTTTTCGTTCCGATGTAAATGTTTTTGTTGAAATTTTGATGACTGAATCTGCGATTTTTATTTTCTTGCGATTCCGATGCCACCGCTGGCAGCTGTTGTTGTTGTTGTTGCAGTTGCTGCTGTTGGTCCAACGGATGCTGTTGCTGATGCTTTGGCGAACTGGTATTTCCCTCGGCACATGTTTCCTGCATTTTCGGCATATCGCCGTGATATTTTCACTTTTCTTCAAAATCACTTTCGTCTTTAAAAAGTTTATCGCCCAAAAATCGCGGTTGATAGCAAAAGTTTGGCAAAATTTTCACCAACAACTATGCACAATCACCCACTTTCATACTGAATCGGCCGACGAAAAAAAACGCAGAGCGATATTTCATCTGTGAATGCCTTCACTCAAATCAGCACAAAATGATGGTTCGCAAACTCTCGATGGTCGACCGAACGAATTTCCATTTCTGATTCAACACGAAACGAACACACAGCCAAATGGCATGGAAACACAACAATAATCATTCACCGAGCGAATTTTTCAATTTTAATTCCGGCCGAACCGAAGTCGACGAGGAGCAAATAATAAAAAAAAATAACAAGAAACCAACGCACAGCATTCGTTCTTCACGCATGCATTTATTGATGTTTTCCTTTGGCCGATTCTCCGAAACAAGAACTGTTTCGTATATTTGCTGTGTATTTCCATTTCGCTTATATTTGCTCAGCTTCGATGTGCTCTTCGGCAGAGCATCTCGTATGGGGGTGCGCAACGCATATTTTGTTATGTTCAGCATTCGCATAATTTTGTCGATGTATTCAATGGCGATATTTACGGACGATTATGATTTCATATTTGTTGAATTTTATGATTTTGGGGAAATTCAGTTCTCGGAAATTTTCCTCAAATTCTTGCTAAATTTTGTAATATCTGCTTTTTTTTCTCACAGGCTTGTTGCAGATTCTGATTGTTTCGAGAATTCCGTCGTCTTGAAGCATTATTCACCTCCATCACCATTTGGAGATGAAAAACGATTCATATTTATTTGCATCATCTCTGCTGACATTTTGTAATATCATTTTGAGCTGCCGCGTGACCTTCATGTGAATTAGTTGGGCGGGTCTTCAAGGTAGCTCAGTCAAAGCAATAAAGTCATCCCTTAAATGAGTGAATTTCAAATAGAAAAATCGAATAGAAGAAAATGAAACAGAATCGAATTCATCAACCTTAGACATTTATTAAATCCGTTGAATGGTCAAAACATCGATGTCACGATCGAATCACAGAAATTTCCTAAAAACTAAACGAATTCGGTCCGCCTAAGCTCAGACCTTGGTTCCATGGAGCTTCTTCATGTGCGTCCGATACGGAGACAATTGAATGAACCGTCTGCCGCAAGCCTCGCAGCCGTACGGTTTTTCACCAGTGTGCCGGCGGATGTGGTGCTTCAGGGTGTCTCCTGTTGCAAACGAGCTGTCGCAGTGGGGACAGTGAAAGTTCTTCACCCGAAAATGAACAGTCCGTATGTGCTTGGTCCGATTGCCGGGACTGGCTGCCTTGTAGTCGCACATCGTGCACGGATAGAGCTTCTCACGGGTGTGGTAGTTCATGTGAACCTTCAACTCGTGCATCGTTGTCTTTCGCATGCCGCACGTGGGACAAACGTGCGCCTTGATGCCTTTATGTCGCAGCATATGCTCGTCGATGTCTCGCTTGTCGGCGAATCGTTTCTTGCAAATCTCACATTCGAATGGCATTAGCTGGGAAAAAGTGCGAGGAGTAAGACGAGTAGAGATTTCAGACAGAATAAAGGGAACTCACCTGCTTGTCGTGCGTGTACATGTGTTTCTTGATGCGGTGCTTCGATTTGAATTCCTTGCCGCAATGCTCGCAGACGCATTCCGTTGGCGTGTCGAAATGGGTCATCATGTGGGCGCGTAGACCATCCTACGTGGAATGCGGAAACATTAGTGGGGGACTCTGGAATGAGATTGGAAAGTGCGTACCTTCGTCGTGTAGCGTCGACCGCAGTCATTTATTCCGCAAATGAACTCGGCTGTCACCGCTCCTGGGTGCTTATCGGCCACATGTTTTCGTAGCGTAGCGAATGAAGGAAATTCCATTTTGCAGAATTTGCACTGTTTGACGCCTTTGTGCTTCAACGTGTGCTCTTCGAGACGAGCCTGACTTATGAATCCTTTCTGACAGAACTGACACGCCAATTTGATCGGTGGCACTTTGGCGTTCTCCTTATCAGTCCTCGAATCTTTCTTCGACTTGACCACGGTCTTCTTCCTCGCTCTCGTCTTGGCCACAGTCTGCTGCTTGGTCACCTCTCTCTTAATCCTTCGAGGCTTCTGCACCACTGGTTCCTCAGCAACCAATTCGTTGAACGAATTGTACTCAATCTCAATCTCATTCTCTTCCTTGATTTGAATCTCTCCGATTCCGCTTTGGTCAATATTTCTCTGATTTTGCAAGAATTCGTAGGAAGTCTCACAAAGCTGACGAAACTCGTTGAAATTTATCAATTGATCGCAGCACGACTGGCACAAGAATGGCGATATACCGTCGGTATCCAGGACGGGTAGGGATGTGAATTTGGAATAAATCTCACCGAAATTCAAGGTGGCTTGTGCGTTTGGATCGAAAACATTTTGCATGTTCTCCGCTGAGTCCTCGCCATTGAGGCAGACACGACAAACGAATTTCACATTTTGCTGTGTCAATTTTGCCTTCATTCTCTTCGAGCACCTCAACTCAATGATGATTGTGGTTTTCAAGCTGATTTCAGGAGCTCAATTCCCGATTCGTTCCACCTGATAGTCGTTTTCGCCTTTCGATTCGATTCGATTCTGTTTACAAACGAACGGCAACAAATGTCAAATTTCTCGAAAAGGTTGTTTGACGTCTCTTCGATGGTCTTGGACAGCGTTCATAGACTCACCACTCGGTGAGTTTAAGCTCAATTTCACCACTACCATATTTGAATGAAATTCACTTATTTCGAATGAATTTTGATTTGAATGATCTTGAAAACCCAGAGAGGTCGTAGCCCACTGAGAGATAGAAAGAGAGAGGGAGATAGATTTGGAGAACAATCTCAAGCAAATCACTTGAATGGAAATACTCGCATCCGCATCGAACGGAATCTATTGCATTTCTGTCAATGCATCCGAGATAGAAAGAGATAGAGAGAGGTAGATAGAGTGAGAGAGAGGGATATTCAACAAGAGAAACGTCGCATATCCGCCAACACTGACCGCATGAATTGACATTTCAACGAAAACACATCAGAATCATTAACATTATCTCCAAGTACTTAAAACT
>JANSTV010055182.1:0-13077 GCA_027564135.1 Lestremia cinerea
CTTTTAGACTCAGCATTGCTATGCGGTGAGCAAAAAATCTGGCGGGGAACGCGATCTATTCATGCGAATTCTAATGACCCTTATTAAGCTCTCATGGAAAGTTCGACCCAATCGTATTCGGCTGATTCACGATTCGGAATCTGAAATTCAATCGAATGAATATCACAAGCAACAGTTATCTCAATCGAATGTAAACAAAAAGTCATTCCATTAATTACTCAATTGACATCGGCTCGAAAATAACGGTTTTTTGTTAGAACGGGAGGTATTTCACTCATTCTCAGTCTGTCACTTTGACTCCGTCACAGCGCCTGCGGTATTTTCGTCATTATTCAGACACAAGAAAATGAGTCAACAAGAGTAGCAAGATGTGTATGTAAAAATCATTTGGATTTCCATCCTCGGCAAAAAGAAGAAAAAAACGAATTTCTGAATCTTCACTATTGCATGAACCCAAGCAATAGCACCACTGAAATGAAATAATGCTCGTTGTGCGAACCATTCCACTGAATTATTGTATAATCGAGCAATCAACTCACTATTTATTATTTTACAAGAGAAAATATTGCCGTAGCGAAAAGCAGATAGAGAGAGAGAAGAGAGAGAGGGAGTGGGAGGGTGAAATAGAGATAGAAAAAAATTACTTGAAAGAGAGAGGGAGCAAGAGAGATAGAAACAGAAAGAAATAAATAGCAGCTTTTGCTTGGTATACGAAGCAGTATATTCATCATTGAACGTCAACCAATACTCGAGAATCCATGCTTGCGTCACGTGGATACATGAATGTGTGAGCGTATGTGTTAGGTTAATGACTGAGTTGCTGAGTTCGGATACGTGGAGTGCTGAAAAGAACTGTTTTTTTGTTGCCTCCATTAATTCGGCCGTTGGTCGGAAGCCAACGGTTCGGCGTGGAAAATAGGTGTGTTGCACACGAAACACACGGAACCGTTAGATTTACGAAAGATTCTCGAATGCTACACCGAGGACATTATGCGAAAGAAGATACCGATCGTTTTGTACGGCCTTTCGTTGAGGAACGCGCCGACAGGTTTCGATACATACATATTCATTTCAAAATGTGAGACATTTAATTTCGAAGGACCTGGAGCTAACTTCGGTTCAACATAGGAGCCAGCATACACGTCGATCACAAAATCTCCTCTTGAATTCTTATGTTTTTGTGACCAGGAAACGTAGCCGGAGGAACCGCTTGTTGCTGTTTTTTTGAGTCTACGTAAACGAACATAATTAACAGTAAAGAGGGAAATCGACTTGTACATTTCACGTGATACAAATTTTCTGTACGATATTTGCATCGGAATAAACAGTAATAAGAAACATCGATATCGATTCATGTTTGTCATCATCGCTGAAGATCGTTACCACACAAAATTACGCACTTTGCTTAAGCATTATCGAAATTATTTGAAATAAATCGTTTCGTATTTCAAACTGAACAAGAACGTATACCTCCGCAAATGCAGCAATTGGGGAATGAATGAGAATTGATGAATGACACCTGAACTGTGAGTCTCACTAACGTAAATAGAGCAAGTAATGCAATTTCACAAAATATGCTTCGTATTTACAAAAATGAAACAATAAATAATCGTATAGGATGTGAATATATTTTTCGTATCGAGAATGGCGCGAGCGCAATGATATATATTTATATCCCATTTCATGCTGCATCCGCAGATCATGTTACTGGTCCGAATGAGACAAAAAGCAATGTCGCACATTTTTTTTCCAGCCAAGACATCGTTCGTCATCGACCTTTTATTTGGTTATCCGATTCGTTTGGAATAAATCAATTAGAATGAAGTGACAAACTGTTAAGAACTTTGGGGAGCACATCGTTCGTCATCGAAAACCTGTATGGAAATAGGTTGCAAATTTAAATGGAACTTACCATCACGACTCATTCCTAATTTGAGGCACTTTTGCAGTCGACAATATTGACATCGATTCCGGTTGACACGATCAACAACACATTGTTTATTTCTCGGGCATTGATAATTAACTACCGAGCTTTGTGATCGTCGAAAAAACCCTTTACATCCTTCACATGTGATTACGCCATAGTGTACGCCCGATGATTTATCACCGCACACTTTGCATGGGATTATTTCTATTTGAGCTGTAATGAGAAGAGAATTGAAAAAATTAGTTTTATTTCGTTATCGAAAAGCAATCAGTAACAGGGCAATTCAATTAGAGACGATTGTCATATGAGCGTGAGAGAGGAGAGGTCGGTAGAAGGCGGGAGGGGGCATTTCCGTGCACGCGATGCCTGTAAACCATTATTCAGAAAATCAATAACCTCCAAATGGTTCACGCAAACCGATGCCTCAGTGAAAAAGTAGAACCGAAACTCACAACCAAGAAACTACAAAAGGATGAACCAAATGGTCATTCACCTCAGCTCAACGTTGGCCATACGCTTATTTCAATTGTGCATTGAAAGATATTTTGGGCTATTCGTAAGCAATAAAACACTGTAATCAGCATGTTGATTTTGGTTGCGGTCATTGGTACTGTTTCTAAATGTACACGAATCGGCGAACAACAACAATCAAATTAAATCGAATAGGCAAACATTCAAATAGCTCAGGTAAGACATAATGAATTGAAACAAGCGTCATCGTGCAACCGACCAATATGTTGACGATGCAAATTCGATTCCAAACAACCGTCAATAAACTGTCGATTTGGTTTTTCTGCCCATTTTTTGTACTTTTTGCTTTCCAACCGTTGGTCGACTGATACGAGTGAGTCCGTCGGTGCTAAACTGTCAACGGCAACGAAGCACAGGAGTGAGATGAGTCAGATGATCTCTGGTCATGTGATATCTCCCGTTCATGTCATATAGCGAGTGACAGCATCAGTTTCTTTTATTACATCATATGCAAATATGCAATAAAATCAATACGTAAAATGTGAGAAGTTCATTTCGATGCAGATAACACAAGGGGCCTATTGGCCTGCTCGTAGAATGTGTGAGTCGCCGGAATGCTATGAGTGAGTTTTTAATTCTTTGTCGACTTATTTTTGCTCTCGCTTCGCGTTGCTGTCAATGATGCCAGACAAAATGCCAATCATTGGATTCGTCATCCAAGTTTCTGCAACATGGCCATTACCGAAATGTCAGTGACCTCATTTTATGTCAGCATAATTCAACGCAATTTGCCCCAATTCGATGCAAATTGATGATTTACTGATTTAAAAATCGACAAATTCTATTAGTATTTCATATTGATTTTTCAATTGAAAAGTGCACAAGTCGTCAGCACACACACAAGCAAGAAAATCCACATACATTAAAAATGCACAAGCACATACACACAGAGTCTCGTGAAGAGCATGCCATCAAAGTGAAAACGTTGGAAAAAGACGCCAGTTCGTGAGTATCGTCGTCGAAATGAATTGTTAAAATTTGACACTGAATTTGCGAGTTGCTAAAAAAGATTTGATTCATTCGAAAAGTCAACAGAAAAAAAGCCAATTGACAAAAGACGAGGAGGAAAAGCCGAAAACGAGTGAATAAGTGCCGTTGTTCGGCTATTAACCCCTGCACGCAACAATCGACACGAAAAAGTGGCGATGGTCATCAAAATGAGCTTGTTCGTTGGTTTCGAAAATGTATTTCATGTAAATGTGATGTACCTCGAATGGAATTGGCCGTTTTCTTGTCATTGTCACCTGTTGAGGCAACATGAGTCAAACGGCTCGAACTGGAAGTGCATTGAATCGTTGACGATGGGGGCGGTGTTGTACTGTCGGCCAGTTCATCTTGGCCAGTATCCCGGTTCGCTGGCAGTCCAACTGTCGCTGAAACGCCACTTTGATTACTTGCAACAATCATTGAATTGCATATTGCAGAGAATGATGATGTCGATGATGTAGATGCCGTTGATGAACCGTCACCATGCAGCGATAATCCGTGTGCTACACTGGAATTTTGTCTCGTTAATGGCGATTCGCTGGCCAATCGCGTACTGGTCGATATTAAGTCAACATTCGGCTTCACATCTTTGTCAATCAACGGGGTATTTGCTACTGAAATCGTTCGTAGTTGGGATTGTGACTGCTGTTGGGGTGGAGCAGTTAAACTGGACGATGATGGCTGCTGCTGTTGACGTTGATGACGTTGATGTTGGCTTTGTTGTTGGTATTGCAGTTGTTGGTGTAGTTGCAATAATACCAAACGTTCATTCGAATCAACTTGTTGACAATAATCAGTTGGAAACGATCGATTAAAATTATTTGCGGCCGTTGTACTACTCTCACCAGCACAATCAATGCTACTTATCAATTTTGATATGTCTTGCTGTTGCTGCTGCTGTTGTCCGCATACAGCTGCTGTTGTCGGTGCCGTTGAATTAACACGCTTGAATTTTTCATTCCAATCTTGATTTAAAAATTCTGAAAATTCGTTATCCATTGTTTTTGTTTAGGTGGGATAAAAGTATTGTCTTTCATAATGAATGGTCGTCATTTTATAAAATTTTGTTCAAACACAAATGCTCTTGTTTGGCCAGTTCATTCTTAAATTCCATCGAATGGGCCATGCAATAAGCTCGATGAACAATCAATTAAAACCACTTTTTCATTTAACAAATTTCTTCAGATTTTCGTTTCACAATTGTTTTTTTTAACACAAAGACACACGTGCACACATATAGAGTGACACGAATAGACCATGGTTGGCGTCATATCGTAGAATAATTAACTCGTTGTTGAGTCAAGCGGCAATGCATCGAACATGGAATATACAATAATTAGAACATTTTTTGTTGTTGTCGTCGGTGTTGTAGTTGTTGCTGCTGGTATTACCACTGCCGTACACAGACCGAGAACGAAACAGAAATTTGGAATTGAAGACATGAAACTGGCGTCTCGTTCATTCAATCATTCAGCCGCTGAATTGGCTAATCTCCATTTATTTTGCTTTCATTGTTATTTTGCAAATTTTCTTTGCCATTTCTCTTTGTGAACTGAGTACACATTAGCATGTCTGGAATAATCAGTCAATATTTTTTTTACGGGAAGAATGCAGCAATTTTTTTTGTTGTCCACTCAACAAGCTGCCAATAAGTCGAGTTCCCCTTTTTCGATCATTTCCTTGTCTGACTGTTTGTGGCCAATCGAGAAATTTGGTGAAATAGCTTTCGCTTCGTGTTAGACAAGATCTTGCGACTTTGTGGTTGTTCTTGTTGTTGCTGCAGTGATTTTGTCGGAGAAAACATTCCTTTCGGAAAGAGAGGGTTGCCTGTCATTCGTTAGAGGGCGAATGAATAGTGTTTATCAAAGGTTATCAGAGTTCAAAAATCATTCGGACGAAATATCATATGAATGCTGTAATTCGCATGTACGGCACGCATAAAAACGAAACAGCTGAGTTTTCAGGGTTGAGTAAAGGATGGAGAATTTTGAAAAAAACCAATCGCAATAAAAACCGAAATTAGCAAAATTTGCCAGCGTAATTGTCAAGGCACAGTGCATGTACGACCACGAGCCAACACAACCGCAATGACCTGATCAATGCGAGAGCAACGATTGAAACTCGATTTATTCACCACACCCCTGCCCGAGCGCAATGAACTGTACAGAGTTAGTAACAACAGAAAACCATATACAGCTATATAAGCTACTCGGAATCATATAAGAATGAGTATATCAGTAGAAGTAATATAGAGAAGGCCAACACATTGAAACTGCATTGAACAGAATAATGAACGAACGCACGATCGACGGGGAAGTAAGGAAAAAACAACAAAAATGAAGACGAAACACAGAGAAAACCACAAAATATTCGTGTATTTTATCTTTGGAAATATTAGCGTTAGACAGTTGCAACAGAAATCACATGCTCACTTAATTGTAAAAGTATCGAAATGATGACAAGATAAATTTTTCGCTCGGCTTTCGGATGGAACGAAATGAAAATGAATATTTTTCATTTTCACCGGGAATAGTTTAAAAATTATTATTATGTCAACAATAAAGCGAGAGCGAATTGATTCTGTTCGGGCACAGGATTTTCTATGAAACGTTGGAGACGCTGACCGCAAGCTGGTTGAAAGCAGGAGTTGGCCTGCCAGATTTCATTCACCATTTGCTGATGTTACCGGGGCTCACTTTGATTCGGTTATTTGGTTTTGTGTTCGTGATTCAGGATTCTATTTGCAAAGGTGTCAAATGATAATTCCAATAGAAATGACACGCATGGAAATCCATTCGTATTAAGTTTCGTTTCATTATAATTTTTTTCCATGGAAATTCAATTAATCAATCGACATATTGATACTTGCTCACTCTGAATACGTTGTGCGGGGCTGAGATAGTCATGTACAACGAAATGAACAAATAAAAACGAGGCAAAATTGCAGAAAGAATAACCATTTTCGGACACACCGAGTAACCTAACCGAGCAACAACAGCAAGAACAATTAGTAATCCACAATTTCTCTTTTTCTCTCTCGTTTTTTTATGAGCGTGCACAAAAGCCTATTTCAGCCGTGATTTTTTCGGCGAAGATTTCAATATTTGAAATCGAAAGGCAGGGAGAAATAGGGAAAAGTCGGTGATGATGATATTAAATTGAGAAATAATATTCTAGTACAATACAGCAAAATCGTATGAAATATCTTCGAACGAGAGCACATATTCGAATAGAAATATGAGCAGCGGCGGCAACAACAACCACAGCAACGCACAACACAACACAACATAACACAGATATTTGCCGAAGTGTGGGTACGATTCTTATGAGTGTGTTGAGTACGTGTGGCGATCAGTCGGTGTCAATGAACTTTTTCACTAATATATACATTGGAAGTCACACGAATGAAGAAGAAGAAGAAAGAAAAACGTTGAGCGATGGTTGAAAACTGTGAATTTTTTCGACGCTTCTCAATAATTCTTTCAAAAAATGTCATATCATTTCGTATGATATACGTTTCATTTTTCCTCTTTCTCTCTTCCTTGTTATTCCTCTTTTACTCTGCCTTGTGATTTACATTTAACACACACACGCGACATAATTCATTTAGTCTTCTTGTGTGCATACCATCAATCGGAATTCATATGCTGGCGATTCGAAGCACTTTTGTTTTCAAATCATGTGTATTTTGATGGTTTTTCCAATTGGAGAATCACTGATATTCATTCAAACTGCACACGGAAACGTTGTGAATATTCCGAAAAATCAAACGAAAAAAATCAGATTATCATGAAATTGATGCTCAATCGCTCATTCACTATTTGCTAACTATTCCTTTTCCGAAATCGATCAATTGCCCCGGTTGCATTTCATCGATGGATTCGAACGGATCAAAACACACAATGCACACAACCCATGAAATGCATTAACATCGATAACATTCAAATTGGATTCAAATAGCGAATTGGTGACACTTGAAACTGCAACTGATTTGCTTTCACTTGATCGAAAAAAATTTAAGAAGTAACAAAAATTAATTAACTAAACAGAACACTTGATTCATCGATAACAGAGACAGATCAACAAAACAAAAAGAAAAAAAAAGTTCTATTGGTAAATTTATTGGCGGTGTCTTATTTAAAAAAAACGAAAAACTTTCGGCTGAACGATCAGTTCCTTCTAACAACAGAAACGAACGAGCAACGAATAACCAAACCGGGAACTGAACTAGTGAATCCACACATAGAGTGTGTGAGTGGCTTTAACACTGGAGAGATATTAAACTGTCATTTCGACTATTTTGTGTATTTCACGTTCCTGTTGTTCGTATCGTCTAGTTTTTTTTGCCATTTTTTCAACGTTTTGTCCACTAGAATACAACTTTGCTAGGTTTTTTTGTTCGCAGTATTCTGGAACTAGGAAGCTATTCAATTTCTACCGTATACACCATCGTTACTCTCTGACGTCAGGAATATTAAAAATATATTATTATTCTTGTGTTTCGTTTTTCTCTTTTCGAATTACATTCTTTGAGTATTTTTGTATTTTTTTCGTTCTTTTTTCTTTCTTTCAGTCAGACGGTCTTTTTTCTCTCTGGTTGTTTCAGTGTGTTCCTCGTCGCTTGTTTTTTTCCTTGTATTTCATTTGTATGGTCATATAGAATGTGTGTATTGCGCGCGCGCGCATGTGTACACACGCGTCAAATATGGGCGCGGTATTATATCCGACATACGTTGTGGAGCGTTCAATGAACGACATTATTGTTATTGGTTGATGAGAACGGAATGAAAATAATGGAAATTCAAAAAAATTCGAGTGACAGAGAAAGAAAGAACAATACCAGAAAGAAAGAAAATACGGAAGAAACGACGGGAAAAAGCAAAAAGCTTAATATGAAAAAAAAAATAGAAAAAATGCAAACTAATTCACAATTACATACTGGATATACGTATGATACTGTCTCCACTGTTTCAATATACGCATACGAACTTGACTGTTCAAGCGGATCCATAAACCATAGCGCACAGTGAAGAATCTTGCGGTTGTCGAGTACCAGATGGTGGTTTCCATTCAATTCAGATCGATTTGGAATGAGAGATTTGATCAGATTTCTGGCGGAAGCGATGTGTCGAAAGCGGCGAGGAGTGGAGGCGAAAAGCGCCCGGGTGCTCATAATTACAATGCTTACAAGTTTTTAATTCTTCCTTCGCACATCGACATGCACTCCAAAAGCGGCCGCATTCACCTGCTGCCACAATTCAATAGCGGAGAAACACTAAATGCGTGGTTGATTTGAAAGTATCACTTGTCTCACTATTCATTGCGCTAGGCATCATGAAATTCCTCTTCATCCAATCTTTTACGAATGGAACATTGCCCGGCTCTCAATGTCAAATCTTGATGTTTGGTTGTTTACTGGGTCAGAATGATGAAAAAGGTAACAACTCCCCTTTTCCTCCCCCCTTCCCCCCTTCTTTCCCTCCCCACAAATGATCGCTTGAACGTATAATATCCAAGGAACATTGAACTTAACGCAATTACTTCCAACTCCTTAAACAGTTCATGCTCTGAAATCCTTAAAATGAATACAAATATAAAACTAATTTATTTGGATTTGGGGAAAGGAAACACCACACCATCAATAATGCTGGTTTCCCCACCGTCCACGTTGAGTGCAGCTTTGCGTGCCACTTTCATGACAGGTCTTTTTCGGAATTTAATTTGCCAAAAAGTGACAAATGAAATAAAAAAG
This sequence comes from Lestremia cinerea, assembly GCA_027564135.1. Classification (NCBI taxonomy): domain Eukaryota; kingdom Metazoa; phylum Arthropoda; class Insecta; order Diptera; family Cecidomyiidae; genus Lestremia; species Lestremia cinerea. The sequence goes on from JANSTV010055182.1 coordinate 9,198, forward strand.
GCACTATGAATAGGAAATGGTATTACCGTAAGACGGACAACGGTGGCTAATGCCACCCATTTAGGTTGCCGGATATCATTCAGGGCATTTGAGCACCGAAATCTGCCGCAAGTGTGACGACCAAGTGTCGATTTGCCAAAAACAAATCTTTTCGAACCAAAGAAAGAAAACCAAAACAATGCTCCATCCAAAACACACCCATACATACACACAATACCCGACGCATACACACAATACCCGACGCATACACACAATACCCGACGCATACACACATACACGCCATCGCTCAGCGTCAACATATTTCCTTCAATTGAATTGAATGAAAAAGATAAAAAATCTTGCGCCGAAATGAATGTGTCTTTGATAATACACACAATTGAAATAATATTGTTGTTTCATTTTTCCCCCATCGTATACACATCTTTTAAAACACAAACAGCATGTTTGCGTGCGGTCATTGCCCTATGGGCTCCAATCAAGCAACAACAACAACAAATAACGAAGAAGAAGACAGCGACAAAGACGACGAAAATGAAGAATCAAGCACAAATGATATGAAATGAAATTAAAGAAACCAAAAAGAAATGAAAACGATTTAATGTGTCCGAAATATCAGCGAAAACAACGTGAAATAAAGAAACAAAAAGAAGCATAGAATAAAAATCAGATACATCATTATCATGGTTGATTAGAGTCAATGTATTGCCAGTGTGGACAATATCATATTTTTCGTTTGTTTTTTTTTTTCAAATTTCGCCTGTTTTGCGCGTTTAAGCTGTTAAGCGCCATGTCATTCACCATTTATTGTGTGTGACAATTCTCTCCCATTCGGGGTTTATCACACCGATGCGTGTTGCATCGAATACACTGGAAAATGCGGGCTGCTTAGATTTTCCTTGATTCTACTTTTGCGTTCGGTCAATTGAAACAAGCGACACATATAATGATTATATTATAATCAGCATCGAAAAGTGATGTGTTGAAACACGAATTCGTGTATGGTTGAGACTGGATTCCGGTCAGGCGACTGATTACCGACTCTTAAGAGCAATGTTATTTTCAGAGGTGTTATCAATTTGAATTAAACATGGAAATTCATTGGTCTCAACTCACGCTTGAAACGGCGGTGAGAATTTTTAAACTCTTACACAATGCTCTTCTCAACAAATCGATAATAATCCCACTTTTAACTTTATTGGAGAAGAGTAGGTGGAGGAATACGCGGGGCGAGTAGTGATTCGAAAAAGTCTTAGATCGTAAATTGATAATCGATCAAGTCGAAAGAAGACAAAGCCAACTAGGAAAATCAATGAGATTGAGAGGTGCTACTACCAACTGTTTTTTCGGCGTTTTTTCGGCGATTGCCTTCGTCGACATCATTCGTTCGCTGGTTCATTCATTCATTGCATTTCAATAGTGTCAGGTCGTTGTGATCATGCAAAACGTAAATTAACATAGCATTTATTACTTGTTCGAATAAATTTGCATTTTTGATGAAAGAAATCACCCTCGGAAAATAATTAAAATTTAGTATTTCGTTCTTCTGCTTCTTCGTTTTGTCCAGTTGGAAATACATACATGTATGTATGTATAGAATCGTTCAATCATCCGAACGTGAACTATACAGTTTGTTTGACCCGAAAACGAGCTTACCCTGTCAATTCGAGTGAAAAATGTGAGGGATGATACGAAAAAGGAGATGGATCTCATACGTACGTCGCGATGAAAGCAATTCAGCTTCTTCTTTAATTTTCATCATACAACTGAAACTCTTGGAGTACTTGAAATGTCACGATAATTTCGGAACGAGGTTGATACACCCGGTCAATATACTAGAGGTTAATAACCGGATCCTTATTGTACATTATTTATTGTTCCAAGAACTTTTTTTGACTCCGAGAAAGACCGTCATTCATATACTTGCCAGTCACCCGTCGCGTTTATTCAAATGAAAATTAATTCCTCTATTTTTGGATAAACGGCGTTTCGAGCGTTTTCTGATGTGTGCTGTTTTTCGGGTTTGCAGAGGTGCAGAGGGTGGTTTATGGAACTGACTCATGAAGAAGTCATTGTGTGAGAATTAACACTGAAAAACCGTCCTCGGCGCTACCCATTGGCAACACATCAAGGAAGTGAATATGTAGAGATTATCCAGGAGTCAAGAATAAGAATAACAATAGAGACACAATAGAATATATAAAACAAGAAACATCATAGAGTCAACGACCTTTGAGGGCATTTTATTACAATAATTTGGATAATGACTGTTGGGAATATTGGTTGAAGAGTTATCGTACGCATAAAAAGATGACAATTACACAACATGGCAATAGCAATATCACACAAACACACACACTCACACACACTCTCTTACACACACACACATATACTCATATACACACACGCGCACATACAGACACACACACACACACATACACACATACACACACACACACACACACACACACACACCCACACAGATACCCACACAGCCCCACACTATCGACAAACCATAACAAAAGGTCACACTAACGACAAGAGGCGGCAACGGAAACTTTTGGCGTATTCAGATGGCGTATAAATGGGGAGAGTGAAAGGTTTTTAACCTTAAAAATATACTGAAGTATTGATACGTAGAATATCACTGTTGTAATCATTGTCGTTTCTGATTTTTCTTGATAAGGGTGACCACCCATTCCATTGGTTTGTGTAATATGCTCAAAACGATGATGATGTCGCTGACAAAAAGACGGCAGCCAAAACCAAAACGAAATGAGATGTTGCGAATATACTTAATTTTTCGGTCGCCGGCCAAACCAATAATGTTGCTATTATTTGTTCTCCCTTGGTACTATGTAGATCGTTCCATATGGTGCTCTAATTTCATTTCATTGTCCGCTTTTCAGTTCAATAAACTTTCTGCCATTTGCCAAAAAAAAAATCAATTGCTGTTGTCGTTTGTTCGCTCGTGTATCATAGTGCGAGCCGTTAATTATTATTCAATTGTGAATTAATAATTCTGACTAATAGTCAAAAATGGTTTTGATTCTATGTATATATGTAATTTGATTACTTTCCATTCGAGATCCGTGTTTATACCGTTATTTCGGCTGAAAAGCCATTCTACATATTAAACACGCCATGTCGTGAATGTCCTTCCCCCGACCGTTGACTAGAAAAGGGAATAATAATTAAATCAATCGACTGAATGAGACACTAAACCAGGCACGAAACAAAGGCAGTGGCCAAATAACCAAATAACAATGACCAATCGTGAATTGAATGGAAAAAAAACTTTCACTTATATTTATATTGACATGCGACAATCATGTTTGGTAGCAATAAAATGGACTTCAAAATTGATACAAACAGGTTCGCGTTAAAGAGTTACTGAATAAAGTCATCAACGAACGAAACGCACACAATAGAACTCATGATAATAAAGACGAAACACGGGCAATAATGTGGAAAAATTGCAATCAGGACGAAGAAGAAAAAGAAAAAGAAAAAGAAAGTAACAACGTAAGTTACGCATATATGGTGTGGTATTGCGTCCAAGGGACACATGCTGGGGATATAAATAAGTCATAATCACTTTTTGTATTTGGTTAATTCGTTATTAGCATAATTGGTGAATACAACAAGCAACAACAACAGCAGCACTATCGACATACCGGGAAAACAAATATTGACTGTGCCAGAGCTCGGATTGAAACGAGTTATTTGAAAATCTTAAGCATTTCATCTGATTTAGATTCGACGGTAGAAGAATGTTCGATGATCAATCGCTCGAAATATTCTTTTACGTTTACTAGAGGTTCTTTTTGAGTTAAATGAGTTAGCTCGAATTCACCCAACAATCGAGCCAAGATAAACTTGA
>JANSTV010055193.1:0-13076 GCA_027564135.1 Lestremia cinerea
AACACCAGCAGATGGTCGATTTCGTTTTCATTCGTAGATTTCAAAACACGACACGTGTTATTTCGCTGTGTGTTTATTGATTAAACGAGTGCATACCCACGTATGGATTTGTTCGCGTGGAACATCCAATTTGTATCGAAGGTCGCGAGCCAACTCGCATCGCTTGTAAACCCTTCCCGTTTCAACCACGGGCGGTGTAACCGGATTTCGATTCTCATCGAAGCAGCCTTCAATGTGCTCTTCAACATTCTTGATGCAGTTCCTCTCGTGCACGGCCCACGCCTTGAAGCCTTGCTCAGCGATGATCTTCTTCACGCATTCAACATCGTCCGCAAGGTCGTCGTCGAGTAGCTTAGTGCATGGGATGCCGCAGCCCGCTTGCTTCTCCGGCGGCGTGCACCAGTAAAGATTGTTCACTTGAAACAGCCCAAAATCGCTGGCCGCTTCCCAATCTTGCCAACGGTTTGTGGTGAAATTCGAGGAATGCTTCGCAATGCACACCCATTTGGCCAAATTGTCAAACTCTACACCATTCGCATACAACGAATGGGCCAATTCGCAACGCTCAAATGTCTTGCCGCGCACTTCCAAAATCATCGATGCGAACGCGATGAACGCAAACACTTTCAAAATGTAACGAATGCCACACATTTTGCTCTCGAAAAAAAATTCAATTTCGAACGTCTGTGCAAGTTTAAGATCAGAACTAAACTGATCAATATGCGTTTCGATTACAACGACGATGTCTTCTACTGGGCCGTTCGAATGCGAAAAAGGAAAACCCGTCTGACGTACCGGTCGCTCACCCAACAGCATTCGCTTGTTGTTGATGCATCATTTTCGTTCGTGAATACATTCGATCGGCGTTCGTAACAAGTTCGATGTGGTTTTTTGTGCCTTTGGCAAATCCCAGTCGTGGGCATTGGTGATGGGCAAGACGATTCGATACTCTGTGTGTGAGTGGCGAGAATGTCGGTGTCAAGGTCGTTCGATCGCGTATCAAGTTGAGGCTTCGATCAACATCGCAGCTAATCACAGCTTTGCCGACACGCGAGCGGTTATTTTCAGATAAATATTTTACCAAAACTTGTTGTTCCCAAAGCTCGGTGATTTCGGTGATTTATCACGGTGCGTGGTAAAAAAAAAAATGAAATTTATGAACTGAGCAATTTGATGAAAAACCAATAATCAGCCAATTGTGTATTGTGGATCGTCGTCAAAGCAATCCCTGGTGTACTTTGCTGTTTGATGCGCACAATGCTTCTCATACACGACCCAAGCGTAAAACCCATTCCCAACCAGACTTTCCTGTTCTTTAAAGGCCTTCATCGCGCAGCCAATATCGTCTGCAATGTCACTGTCCAGAAAATCAAAGCAGTCAGCATTGCACTTCTTGCTCTTCTCGCCTCGCGTGCACCACCCTCCTTCGCTGATGGAAAACAGTCCGTGACTAATGCTATCGTCTCGATTGATGTTCGCGATGGCTGAGGTGTTCCAACGATAGGCGATGCAAACCCACTTGTGGATTTGCTCCATTGGAATATTGTGCTTGTTTCGAAGCTCACGCGCCAACTCACAGCGTTTGAATACCTTACCAGACCCCATTTTCGGTGGCTGAACCGGTTGCCGGTCTTTGTCGAAGCAACCGTTCATGTAAGCGTCGACGTTCTTCTTGCACTTGGTCTCGTACACGGGAAATTCCCTGTAGCCTCGTTCATCGATGATTTGATTCATGCACCCGATATCGTCTGCGAGAAGATTGTCCTGAAAATCAATGCAGCCAACGCCACAGCCCGTCCTCTTCATTGGCGGCACACACCACTCGTTGCTGATTTGAAACAGTCCGTAGTGCGAACCGATTCCTTTGTTTTTCGTGGTGCTGTAGTTGGATGAGTGCTCTGCGATGCACAACCATGTACCCAAATTCTCGAATCTCACATCGTCAATGTATAACGCGTGAGCCAATTCGCAGCGCGAATAGTCCTTGCCCTTTGACTCCGACATGAGCGACGCTCTGATAAACAACCCAAAGCAAACCACTTGCAAGCAAAACATGTTCACGAATACGGTTGACAAACGTCTATTCCAGTTTAAAATCAACGTCTCACTGAATGAAAACTGCCGAAACGATTTTCAAGTATCAAGTACATGGAAAGGTGTTGCATTTGAATTATTGCTGCTGCGTTTTTTTCGATGGAGAGTGGGTGAGTTCGGCAGGTGAGGGAAACGAGCTGAAATGAAAATTCCAAAAGCAAAAGAAAGAAGATCGGTCGGGTATACCCGCATCCGCAGTTGCGGTTTATTTCTCAGATTTTCTTAGCTCTGAGAACCCTTGGCTCTGAGATCCTTAGCTCTGGAATTGTCAGCAGGGCAGATCTTCGTATTCTTCTTCTAGTTCCCGCTAAAAAAAAACTGACTATATGCTATAAATGGATTCGGTTTCTGTTGTATCCGACTGGCGGAAGTTCCAAGTCCGAGTGAAGCTCGATACTAGCACCCAAGCGAGTCAAAGGCGTAGTAAATATGATCAATCGCCTCCACTTACCCTTGATGATGACAATAACACAAATCGCCGGCCGCCAAGCTCTTTTCAAGAAAAACAACTGGTTTCCTCTATTTTGCATTTTATTTAATTCATTTTTAATCATTCCATTAGTCTGTATGCACTCTCAATAAGCGTGATAACAAATGTATTTTGCTCAGATTTGTTCATTTCTAAAAAATCGATCTTCCCGAAAAAACCAAAAAATACAACAAAACAAATTATGAAAAAATTATAATAATAATTTAACAATTTTCATTCGATAATTCTTAATCGCAAAATGCGCTCTACAATTCTATGTCTTCCATCATTGATCAGCACTTTGTTTTGTTCCGAAATGGAAACAAATAAAATTAAGGCAGGACCGCATCGAGCAGCTTGGCTCTTCGAACGGGTCAATTGTGCATGCAAGCGAAAACATTCCTTCAAAACAAAGAAAACAAACAGCAAAATAAATCTAGCGAAAGTCTAATGAAGGAATAACCGAAAAGTCCATTGTGCTTATCCGTAAGGGATTTTCCCGCGAAAATATTTGCTTCAAAAATATTTGTGTAGGAAGACAACGTCTGATTTTCTTTCTCTTTCTCGCTTAATGTCTAAAATTAATCATCTCAATGGTACTTAAAATATTATCATTTAAACAATTATTCTTTATCACTTTTTTTGGTTTGAATCTCGCAATAAAAGAATTCACAAAAGAACTTGAATGAAAATGAAGCGATGCGCCCGGCCGTCGATGCAGCTCGGGCGAAACTCATTAAAAACTGTCGATTTCGAATCTGAATTGACGTGGTGTCAGTGAGTATTTTTGATTTTGATTCTAATTTTGCGGGTGAGTGGGTTACTGGTGAGGCCACTTACAATGCAATTCGCGTTCAACACATTCAAACTTAAGTTTTGGTCTGATCTTTGTGTGGTTCTCGTGTTTTGACATGATTGACGCTGACGCTGCGTGGCCTCGACCGCTTAGCACGCATTCAATTCCTACCAAACGTAATCTTCAAATTAATTCCTATTTTGTTTTCCTTACAATTTGCATTTCTAATTAAATTAAATATTTATCACAGAAATATTCTTCTATAGGGTTTTTCCGATGCAATTCAGCATTGCGCGAACGACTCTACGACTCATCTGACCTGCACCCATCAATCATTTTCGTTTTGTTGATTTCCATTCGATTCTTTTTCTTTCTTTTTTTTTCTTTAAAAATAAACGAGTTAAAAGCAAACCATTCATAAAAATGTGTTCGTCAAGTTTAAGGCAAAATCTAAAATTATGGACAATTTTTCATAAATTTTTTTTTTTTTTTCATTTTTCGAAAATAAAATCAAGTGAAAATGTCGGCATTGAAGCCTCGGTGATGCTTTGTTGGGAAAATGTCATTTGAAAACGTGTGTCGATTTTTAATGAAGGCATTTCGATTCAATCAAACAAGTCTTGTTGGTAATTGCTTGTTGACCGATCGGTTGATCAGTTCCGACAATGACCAAGTTCAAAAACTCGTTAAATTGCGACCCGATCGACTATTTATCGGTTCGTTTGCGTTGAAAAATGAAGAGAATAAAAAACTGCTGAGAACATTATCGCCAATTATCATAACCAGAGTACTTGAAACGCTTCACGTGCTCTAAGTGGGGGGGAATTCCAAGTTCAACACACATTTCCAATGACGATGCGGTGAACTGTTGCGTGACCTGTACGGCTTCGATGAAGCATCGATTAGAATGTGGCCGATCGGTCGGTGAGCAATGGAGTAGTGACAAATATGGGTTTTTGGATGGATTCATTTCTAATTAGGATATTCCGATGAGTTCAGGCAAGACACCACTGCTGTGTGAATCACTTGTGGCACGGCAAAACCATCATCGGATGTGGGACGAGCGGCGCTCGGAAAGAAACATGAATGAATTGACGAGATTTATTTTTCTGATCGTTTGGTGTTCATCTTTATTTTGATTGGCAAATAGTCGAATGACTGGAAACAGATCGATTTTTAATGTTTTCAGTTTGATTACGATCGGTTGACAAATAACGCGATTTTGAAAGATCGTCATTTCCAAAATAGTATTTTACTTGCGGTAACCATCGTTATTGCGTCGCCGGTCGAAGTTCAGTGTGTATGATGCGGTGTCTGCGTTGAAATAGTTTTGGTTGGATGCTTCGGGGCTGGAATCGACTCCAGGGTATTGGTCTAATACTGGATTTCTGTAAGGACGACGCGGTTGGTGATATCCGCGATCAACATGATGATTGTAATCATCGTTATTGTTATGATTATGATCATGATTATGATTATGGCGCCACGAGAGCCACGGGAAACGGAATGACGGTTCGGGTATTTCTGTCGTGGTGGTGGTGGTTGTGTCTGGTGGCGAGATGTTTTCTGGCATTTTGCGTTTGACGTTGATGTTGACATTCAAGTTGAGATAGACTTTCTTCTTGCCCGGCAGATCGAGCGGGATGCGAATTGGCTCAATGGGATCCTTAACATCGATGTTGATTGGCGCATCGTCGTGGGGCTTGGAACTGTAGTTGTGTGTGTCCGGTTCGAGGTTGGGGAAAAACAGCTTTTTCGTCAGAATTTGATGGCCGACTCCGGATTGCGCATCCCCACCACTGCCTTGAGCATTGCCCCCGGAACTTGTGCCAGACGCACCAGCTGAAGCTGTTTCAGAAGCAGATCCAGAAGAAGCTACTGCTGCAACGGCTGAGGAGGTTGCTGGAGCCGGCGTTGTTGTTGTGGTTGTAGTTGTTGAAGCGGTTGGAGCAAGCGTTGTCGTTGTTGTTGAAGTTGTTGCTGCTGGCGTCGTTGTGGTCGGATGAGTTTTTGGCGGATGCGTCGGAGCTTTCTTCGACTTCCAAGAGAATGGTTCACAAATAGTGATGAATTCCTCGCCAAAGTCCTTGCATTCCTCGTACGCTTGTCCCCAAGCTAGAAAACCATTCTGCTGGTTCGACTCGGCTTCCTCGTAGATTTTCAATGCGCAAGCAATGTCGTCGACGAGATCAGCATTAGTCAGATCATGGCACTGCAGATTGCAACCGTTCCCTTTTTCTTTCGGTGAACACCAAGTTTCGTTGAATTGGAACAATCCATGCCCGCCATTTTTCACTGTGCCCGAATTGTAGAAGGAAACTTCGTTGGCGATGCAAGCGAACGTGTGAATCTTTTCAACTGGCAGGCCATTCTTTGCAAACTCTTCGATCAACTCGCATGTGCCGAAAATTTTTCCCATCGATTTTCCAACGGAAACTGTTCCGGATGCTGTTAATGATGGCTTTGGTTTCGGTGCTGTCGATCCATCCTCCTTATCGACAGAAATCGGCTTTCCTTGGGCTGCTGCTGAAGGAAGAGGATCATCACGGAAACAGCCCGCGACGAACTTATCAGTCCGATTCTGGCAATGTTCGTAATACGAGTCCCAGGCATGGAATCCATCGCCGTATAGCAACAGATGCTCGTTAAAGGCATTTCGCACGCATTCGAAGTCGTCAGTTATGTCGGCGTCAAGGAAATCGTGGCAATCCACATTACAGCGCTTGCCTTTGCTGCCTCGATTGCACCACCATCGCTCGTTGATGGCGTACAATCCGTGACTGATAGTGCCCTCTCGTTTGACGTCAGCAGCAGCCGAAGTGTTGAACCGTGATTCTTGGAATGCAAGACACACCCACGTGGCTATTTGCTCAGTTGGAACATTCAATTTATATCGAAGGTCTTGAGCCAGCTCGCATCGCTTGTAAATCTTTCCCGTCTCCTTCGGAGGCAGCTCAACCGGATTCCGATCGCCGTCGAAACAATTTTCGATGTATTTATCAACATTCTCAGCACAATTGTCCCGGTACACGTCCCACGCCTCGAAGCCTTTGTCAGCAATGATCTTCCGCAGGCATTCAATGTCGTCAGTAAGTTCACCGTCCAAAAGGCTACTGCACGAGATACCACAGCTGCTTTCCTTTTCCGTTGAGGCACACCACTCTTGATTGCTGATTTGGAACAGCCCGTAGTCGGTAACCGTTCCCAGGACTCCCAACCGGTTCGTGGTGTAGTTCGATAAATGGTGCGCGATACACACCAACTTGGCTAAATCGTCGAAGGGCACGTCATTCGCGTACAACCCTTGGGCCAATTCGCAGCGCTCAAACGTCTTAGCACGCACTTCTGGAACCAATGCAGCGATCGCAACGAAGACGATCACTTTCCAAATTTCTCGTCCACCCAACATATTTTTGCGAAAGCGTCTGTTCACGATTGAGATCAGATCACTACTGACCGGATCGCAAATCGATAGTTGCGATGAAAACTTCTATTCGACCCCTCGGAGGGAAAGAGGAAAACCCGTCTCGCATATCGATCGATTTCCTGAATGTGAACCACTCGCGGCCGATGCATCATTTATGTGCAAATGCAATTGCGATCTGTAATCATCAGAATAGAATTGAATGAGGCTCCGTCGTGAGTGCTGATGCCAATAACAATCAGCGGTTAATCACGATCAAATGCCCTGATGACGAATTGTGATCCAACAATTAATTCGTTTCCACTTTCGAGACTTTCCGATGAGTTCAACGATTTCCCATTGAGCTTATTCCAGAAACAGCAATGAATCAATTGAACGATCAGAATTTGTCAACTTGCATGTGAATTCCATCGATAGAATTGCTCTCCAAGAGACTCAACATTTTGACGTGAGAGGCAAACCATGTGAATCGGATGCTCTCAGAAAAACAAATCAACGAATTGAACGCAATCACGAGATAATCTTTTTGCGGTTCATTTTTATTTTATACATTCATGAATCGGTTTGTGTGCGATCGCTTCGATAGGAACGAACGATCGTCACGCATTCGATTTGGCAAACACAGGTGCGATCATGCGACAATTTTGGGCGATCGCGACTTCCAAACTTAGTCTTTTTTGCGCCGATTGTCGCTTTTTCAATGATCGACATTGAACCAAAAACAACCGCATTAAAGACGATGATTTCGATAATTATCGCCAGAGATTGGATTGTGTTGTGATGATTCCGATGACGAATCGTGGTGTGGATTGTTCTTGAACGAGAATCCATGATTATGGTGGCGTCTCGCGCTTGTGGTCCATAGCGAAGGTCGTGATTGCCTGAGTGCTACATGGTCTGGCGTGCCGGTCGTCGTGGACGGCTTTGGTGTTGTAGTGTCTTCAGGCTCAACTTCGATATTGAGATTCAAATTGAGGTAGATTTCCTGCTCGCCGTTCACTTCGACAGGCACTCTAACGGTTGGTAAAGCTCTGTCCGCCTTGATGAAAATTGTTTGACTAGACACACGTGTTTCGGGCTGAGCCGAGCGATCCGAGCAATCAGCCACGTAGTCTTCCATTTGGTCTTTGCAAAGTCGCTCGTGGACAATGCCAGCGATGAACCCATCGGAGAAAGTAGCAGATCGATTACAGTTCCGGCCCTCAGTCGAGCCGACCACTTGGCACCAATATGCGTCGCTGACTTCAATTAGTTCCCGATTGATGCGCTCGGTTAGGAATGGAGCAGTTCTGGACAGGGCTGATGCCAAACAAACCAGCGTGTTGATGCTCTCACGCGGGATTTTCGAATCGGCTAGCAGAGCCACCACCAATTGGCAGCGATCGATCACTTTCTGTTTGGGATTCGTGACCTCTTGCATTCGCGCGTTGACTTGCGCATCAGGTGTATTACAAGCAGAGAAAAAGCTCAAGTCCACATCTTTGCAATTGAGTTCGTAGTCGTCTCCCCAAGCGAGGAATCCATCCTGGAGTGTGGACTGAAACTCGTTGAAAATTGTGTTGGCACAGATTATGTCGTCTTGGATATCTTCGTCGGTCAGGTCGGAGCATTGCAAGTTGCAACCGTTGCCCTTTCCGGTTGGGGAACACCAGGACGTTTCATTGATTTGGAACAATCCGTGAGCGCCTTGTCGGACAGTGCCCGTGTTGTAATTGGAGACTTCATTTGTAATACAAGCGAAGGTGGGGATTCGCTCCACTGGCATGTTATTCTTCTTGAACTCGTCGATGAGTCCGCAGACACCAAAGATCTTTCCTCTCGTTCGTCCAGGTAACGTCGTACGAGACGCAGCAGTATCAGAAGCGGTGGTTGTCGCCCCTTGCGTTGTTGTGGGGAGTGGATCATCGGGGAAGCAACCCACGACGAATTTGTCCGTTCGATTCAGGCAATGGCCGTAATACGAGTCCCAGGCATGGAACCCATCGCCGTATAGCAACAGATGCTCGTTGAAGGCATTTCGCACGCATTCGAAGTCGTCAGTTATGTCGGCGTCAAGGAAATCGTGGCAATCCACATTACAGCGCTTGCCTTTGCTGCCTCGATTGCACCACCATCGCTCGTTGATGGCGTACAATCCGTGACTGATAGTGCCCTCTCGTTTGACGTCAGCAGCAGCCGAAGTGTTGAACCGTGATTCTTGGAATGCAAGACACACCCACGTGGCTATTTGCTCAGTTGGAACATTCAATTTATATCGAAGGTCTTGAGCCAGCTCGCATCGCTTGTAAATCTTTCCCGTCTCCTTCGGGGGCAGCTCAACCGGATTCCGTTCCGCATCAAAGCAACCTTCCAAGTACGCCTCAATATTTCCCACGCAGCTTGTCTCGTACACGCGCCAAGCGTCATATCCCCGCGCACTGATGATCTTCTTCACGCATTCGACATCATCCGCCAGTAGTTCGTCCATCAAACTATTACAAGTTACAGCACAGCGCGTCTCCTTTTCCGGCGGTGAAGTGGCGCACCACTCTTGATTGTCGATTTGGAACAGCCCGTAGTCGTTTACCGTTCCACGAATTCCAATTCGATTCGTGGTGTAATTCGATGAATGCTTCGCGATGCAAACCCATTTGGCCAAATCATCGAAATCCACGCCATTCGTGTACAGCCCTTGGGCCAGCTCGCATCGATCAAACACTTTGCCACGCGCCTCCAAAATCAACGATGCGAATGCGAAAACCGCAAACGCTTTCAGAATGTCTCGAAAACCCAACATATTCTTGAAAAACGTCTTTCCAAACTTGCAATCAGAATGATACTAATTATTATGTTAATTCACCGCTGACTCGTAAACTCGAATGGCGAGAACGGAAAGTCCAACTGACGTTCCGCGTGTTTTTCCGGAAAACATTCGCATTTTGTTGATGCAACCTTTAATTTTCAAAGTGCACTTGATCGACATGAGTGACAGTGCTGAATTATGCCTTTCAACACGTGCACATGTGAAAACAATAGGGGAGTTCGGAAGCGGGCATCATCGCAATGGAGATCGTGACGAGAATGCAAATGTCAAGGTCTTTCGGTCGTCAATCAAGCAGAAGCTTCAATCGTCATCAAACGACAACGATTTATTGCCTTCGTGAAATTTCGCGGCAATTCGAAAATTAGAAGAAGGAGAAGAGGCTATTGACAATGCCCCCTTTCCATTCGATCGCAATAAAGCAATAGAATCCGATTGCGAAGACGTAAACCGAAATCAAACAGCAAATCTGACATTGATTGGAAGTGAGTTATTTTGAGAGGTTTGCAATCAATACATTCGTAATCGGATTAAATAAATCTGAACAAAACTCAAACAGAAAACTGAGATGTTTTCGGGTAGACAAATGCAAACATGTCGGAATGGCCAAAAACAACCAAGTCGAAAGCAAATAATGGGTTTTGTTTGATTTCTAGTCGGTCCGCTATCGCACTCGAGATGACACGAGCACATGCGGGGACATTGTCGATAGATTCGTGAAACGAATGAGTCTCGGTAACGCAATCGACACCGCAAACAATGCCAATGACCCGACCGACGGAGGGGAGGACATTCCATCCGAAAATTCGAGTAATTTCTCATATGTGACGCGTTATGTGAACGACGTTGATGACAATCAACGGATCATAATAACACATCGCCAGTGAATGGAGCACACAGACATTCGATTTATGATTGACATGAATCAATAATGGAGCGAAAGCTACTCGAAAATGTATGGAGCGATGGGTGGTTGTGATTGATTCCAAATGATTTTCGATGGCGATAATCAAATCTTTCATTCAATCCAGCAATTTCGACGATCTGACATATGTTGAATCGTCCCTTCGACATTCTGATGTGTGCTTATTTGTCGCTACCATCGCGACATTCACCCACTAATCAATTCCCATTGAAATTAATATATTGATTCAAATACGGTGTTTGGTTATGGTTATGATAATTAGTTATGACTTGCTTATTAACGTTATTTAGCATTTTGTCAGTTTCTTCTTCTTCTTCTTTTTCTTCTTTTCTATTATTTTTTTTTTCTTCAGAAAATAATCGATCGTTGTCATTCGTCATTTTACGACTGATTGTCGACTGTCTCAATAGCCTTAATTAAAAATGGAATAATTTTTTGTCTTTTTTTTCTTTTGGTAATGCCCAATGGAAGTGAATAAAATATCGTTTGCCTGTGAATGCTTAACTGTGATGGTTTCCGGCTATTTAGAATATTGTTGCGTGTCTTCTCCTTTCCTTTCGTCCTCTTCCTATGCGTAAAGCTAATCTAACACTATTCTAGTTCATTTTTCATATTCAATCGAGAATTTCCCATTTCCACACTCATTCTACGGCCCATCCACACACACACACACACACCCACACACACCCTATGCATACCCTCGAAACACACAAATTGTGTTCATTAGAAAATCATTAAGTTTTTTGTGGCCAAAAGCACTTTCGTTTCGTTTATCGTCGCTTATCGACGGAGAGAAGAGTGGAAAAAAATTGAATTAATTAGCAAATGACTGCTAACAATAACGTAAAATTGTACTCAATAAATGTGATTCTGTTGGTTTTGGTAATTTCATTCTCAAACATTGTGCGCGAATGCCCTTGATGGAGGGTAATCGATTGAAGGAAACGTTTCGATGATGACGAGAATATCGACGGAGGCTAAGCTCATTTCATGCTGAAAAAGCGTTTGAATGGAAAGTTAAGTAGTCCGTTGTGCCTCCGGTCTAAAGTACACACAACTTCTAGGAGATTCGTCGAGAGAAATATCAAATTTTCTACAGCCAATGCCGTTCGGTCAGAGGCGAGCAGGTCCTAATAGAATACTCAAATGAAATATTCATGGTTTGCGGCAACTATGCCAATGATACGCGATTCACGTGGCGTGCTCGCCACACAATATACTTTATTACGTATTTCGAGTATTTTCTATGAGAAATGCCTTGCGCTTTGTTCCATTGATGGATTTCCGTGTGTGGTCTTCTTCCGCCCGAAAAAACATTTAAAATAATTTCGAGAAATTACTAAAAGCGCAATTAACCTCTATTTACAACAACTACTTGCTGATATGTCTTGTAAAAGTGATGGCGTTCTGGACGTTACGGTTCTTTCTGAAATGGCGACGATGCCGTTCATAGCGATTCAGATGGGGGAATTGGCAGGAGGTGGAACAGAAGGTCTGTTTGCGCTATAAAATCCGGTGGAGGCCATTACTTAAATATGTTTATTTTCTACACTGGCACTGAATCATCGTGAATCGTGAATTGGCCAACAATGAATAAAGGTTTCTGTGTTGGATGAGGTCTGTTGTGTCGACTTCGAGATTTTCTTTCTTTCCTAAACAAAAAACGGTGCCCGGTGCATTCCGATCAACGCAACGCGAGACTAAAAGTACGGTCAAATTGTGTTTCACAAATGATATGTGAGGCGTTCAGATTCGATTTGCATAAATTTTCACCTTAATTTCCAAAGCCTTTCCCATCGTACTGGGACGTATGGCATGTAATATCAAACTACTATCAATTCGGCCAATTCCTTTGACGAAAATCCTTTCCAAATTGCAACACTCTGCACATCCACATCCTTTCGTCAAATAATCACGTTTCTCCATCAAATCCGCATTAAATGACCGATGATGATATCGTTTTCGAATTGCCATTCTTCGTTATTTGCGCTTTGATGCCTGCAAGAATGATGATGAACGGGGATTATGGCATTTGGTAGGTGGTTTACGAGTGGATTATCTGATATTTACCTGAGGATGAACTGATGTGAGTGACTCCCATCGAGTCCAATTCTCGTAAAAGGGCGGCCAAACTCGTTCCATCGGATTCCAAAACGTGACTGTCCAAACGAACCATTGGAGGTTTTTCCTTTTTGGTTTGCGTGTGCCACACCAGAATCTCTGAACAATTCTTAGCCTTCGGTTCGATGTCGGCCATCTTCAATCCGATACTTTTTAGAAATTCATCCTCCTCGAAGCCGGCCTTGTATGGCATCGTTGCGTTCGGACTGAGACCCAAATATTCCAAGCTAACGGCAAAGCCAGCCATGTCCACTGGCCAGAGACGTTTCGCCGGCCACGAATCGAAGAATCCAATCACGCGACCCTGTTGACCACAAACAACACGTCAATTGTCAATTCACTTTCGGAAAATCGAAAAGCAAAACTTACGTTTTTCACGACCGGACTGCTGACCGCATACAATCCAATTAGACCAACCGGGAACATTGACACACGTTTCGTGTGTCG
>JANSTV010055204.1:0-13073 GCA_027564135.1 Lestremia cinerea
TGTCGCGCTGTCGATGTACAACCTCTTCGACGGCATCCTCCATCACCGATGGCAGTACTTTTACAAGTCGCAGGTGCTGCGCGGGTTCTCGCCGGGAGCCAGTGAGTTGACCATGCCCGCGGAAGAGGACACTCCCCAGCATTCGGACCAATTGCTGGCCATCCTCACCGCCTACGGTCAAGCGTTGGTCGCTCTGATCGATCCGCACATAACAAGCATGCTGCTAATGTCGCTGCAGAGCCTGAACGAGCGATGGAAGCTATTTGGTCGAGAGTTTTTCAAACAGAATCTGCTCACCTCATTCCATTTCGCGTTGATTCAAGCGCTGCTCGCGCCAGAGGGCGTTCTGCACCAGGACTTGCTGATCAGCGTACTCTTCACAATGGGCCAAGTGAATATGGCCGCTTTGCACAGCAGCTTTGTGAGCTTGGGCTACGCTCCCGTTTCGAAAATCGTCGAGGGTGTTTGCCTCGCCACGGTGAGTGATGGGAATTGTCAATGTCGGCGGGATCAAAGTCTGATCGAACATGCTCTCTCTTTTCTCCCAGGATCTTCCAACGTTCTTATCCAAGATGTCGCAACTGATTCAGGACACCAAATGCAGTCAATTCTCTTAGAAACCGAATTGAAAATATTTATCCAAAATTTAGTTTTAAGCCTTGTGATAATCGATCAATCGGAAGTCGCTGAACCGGTCGGGCGGATGCTCGACCCGTGAAAACGTTCACATTTAGGTTTAGCTCATTCATTTCGTTTCGTGCGCAAAGGACGATTCACGTTTTGCGAGCGAACATCCTCGTTGCATTTATTTAGGGATATCGTCCATTTTTGGCGCTTCACGCCCACAGAATACTCGTTTGGAAGAGAATTTCAACTAATCGAATTTCCATTCCAATTTTATTTTGGTTTGAAAAGTATTTTTGCCGCTTTTGAGTCGCGATTCGGATGAGTCGGATTCCGCTTCTGGAATTCAAAGTGAATTTCGACTCACAAACGAAACCGATTTGTAGTATTAGCGTATTGAAATGCTGTTTGCAACGGGAACCAAACTCGATTTTAAGGGAATTTCGAAACATTTGTATTTTCGCAGACTTGCGTCATTTCTACGAGAATATAGTAATCATTTTTATTAAATCGAATTAAAGGAACTATCATGAATATTGAATTGAATCATTTGTTTCATTATCGTTTGAGGTGAGAATGGGTCGATTGTTGAATGAATCGGATCGGATTCTCATTTGGAATTTGTTAGGTCTTCCGCTCTTGAGATTGGTGGTTATCTCGATAATTTGTCCATGGAAAGTGAGGTCAATTTTGAGCCAACTCAGAAGCTGATGAACGGAATTGAAAAAGAAAGTTTCAAGGACCAAACGACATCCTCGGGCATTGAGATGGATCTAGTCCAGCCGCTTCCCAAATCTTCACCATTCGAAAATTGATTGCCCGGGAATTTAGAAACGGCGCGATATTCAAGTCGACAAGCTCAGCTTTTGGCGTTTTTTTCCAACAGACCCGTCCAATAGCTCAGTACAAGCGAGGACAGGTTAAAAAAGTAATAAAACAAACTATTGAAAATCTCAATTAAGCAGCTGACAAAAATGTATAAAAGAATAATATTGACAAATCGATTGATGAAGAATGATGAACTGATTCAAAAATTCGACCAACAAAATAAATTTCTTGAAATTCTCTTTATTTTTTCACATGGATTCCCACACAGGCCACGGTGCAAGACACGACCCCAAAAAGCCTTTCAACGATCAAAATAATCCAGCTGATTCGGTCAAAATTCCGAATCAATTTGAAAATGGCGCCACCTCTCCGAGAACGAATGTCATTAAGCGTCCTCACCCAGCCCCTCTCTTAATTGCACAAACGCATTCATTCCAAACGTCAAACCTGTCAAATAAAAATGTGTCATTCGAAAAGGCGAAAAATTTCTCATTAAAATCTGGAATTGTTCAATCAAAATCATGTTTTCGGGGATTTCCATTTGAATTCAAAAACTAGAACCATTTGCAAACGGAATAAAACTCTCAATCGCCGCTGACTAGTGCGAGTCATCGTCAGCAACAGAAAATTCACTCGGCAACTTGTTCGCAGGTAATTTCCGCGATGGACAACAACGTTGGCGACCAAGCCACAAACAATGCCACAGGTAAGCCCGCCTGCCCTGCCAGACAGATGGCCTGATAACATTCGCCCCATCGACAGAGTTGCAGAGACGCTTGAGCAGCCTGGAGGAGGAGAATCGGACCATTCGGGATGAGTTCAACATTCAACGGGCCAAGCTAAAGGAGCTCTTTCTGCAGAAAGAAGGTTTGATGGTTGTTGGTGGGGTGGGAGCGCGAGGCGGTGCTGATGAAATTGCTCTTTCAGGCGAATGCAATAAACTTCAAGGTCAAATGAAGGTTCTGCGCCAGGAGCTCAACGAGGCAAAGAGCCAAGTGGTGGTGGCCGAATACAAGCGCGAAACGGAGATTCAGCACCAGGACCGAAGGGCCCAACAGGAGATCGCATCGTTGCAGCATCTGGTTCACGGTAGGATTTTGTGCGGACAGTTTGACAGTGTGTTCATCCGATGAATTGATTTTCAGAAACCATTGAAGCGTCGAGTGTTTCGAAAGCGGAGATTGATCGACTGACGGGCGAGAATGAACGACTACGAGGCGACTACGTCGAATTACGAGAGCAAATGCAGCAACAGGTTTGTGTTCGCGTGTGGCTGACCGAGCGAACGATTTTCACTAGCATTTCGTTCGCACACAGGAAACATCGAGCTCACCAAGTCTGGCGCCCGTGTTGAGCCACGTCAAAAAAACGTTGGCCCGAAAACTTGGCACTGAATCGCATTCGAATGATAATCTCGAGGATTCAATGCGGAAGGTAAACAAATATGTACGTACCTGCTGTTTCTTCACTTGATCATTCTCACTCGACTCGGTTGTGTTTGTTTAGTTTTGGTGTTGACTTTGCTCTTTCGTCATTTCTCTCATTTTGTTATGCTTGCTGTGTTGTGTGTGTCTCTCTAAAAATGTTTCGGTGGCTCATTTCTGGTCGCCAACAATTTCAGGCTCAAGAAGACGCTGAGGTGCTTCGCTCCCTGGTGATTCCGCTCGAGGAGGAGATTAAAGCATTGAAAGAGAAGCTGCGAACCACCGACGATGAACTCCAGCAACACCGCGGACTTGCGTCAGGGGTCAGTGTTGAATCAGCCCTCGTCGGCATGCTGAAGGATGCCAAAAGCACCGTTGAAAACGACGACTCAAACGATCGCAAGTCCCCCGATGGATTGGCCTGCGAAATGTGCAAAAACTACGAAGCTCAATTGGTGACGTCACAGATTGATTTGGAGACAGGTCGGAAAGAGATCGAACGATTCATGGTGGAATCGGACAAAGAGGCGAAACTGCGTCTAGATTTGGAGCACAAATGGCAGGAAACGCGTGAGGCGCACAAGGACGAAGTGCAGAAATTGACGCAGCGAGTGAATCACAGCGAGAATGAATTGTCGGCCCTGCAGAAACACTACACGAGCATCAAGGAGGAGATCAAGCGAGAGCTGATCAAATTGACGACCGAACGGGAAAACGTTCAACGGCATTTGCACACGCTGCAACAGGACAACGACTTCCTTGCCGGCCGGTATTTGGCCACTTCGGAAGAGATGCAAAATCAACTAATCGACTTGCCCAACACCGTCGAGGAGCTGCAAGAGTTGCTGCTGAAGTGTTACGAGAGTTTGATCGAGGCGAGAGTCGGCTGCGAGTATGAGCAAAGGAAATGCATGAGTTTTCTGGACGAAGCGCAAGTGTTGCGTGATCAACTGCAGTCGGTTTGCGCTGAACGGCATTCTTTTGAGCAGGAAGTGTCCCACAGGATCAAGAGCTTGGAGTAGGTTGAACAGTGGATTTGTCGGGTTCGATGGGTTTCAATCGAGGTTTTTCTTTGATTACAGAACTCAGGTGCGCACCCACGAGACTGAACGCACCAAATTGATGGTTTTGAAGGAGGAATTCGACAAGAGGGAAATCGAATACAAAAAGTCTTCGTCAGAGTTACGAGTGCAAGTCATTGAGCTGCGAGAATTGACCGTAAGTGTGGAGTTGGGCTTCTTGAAGAAATTTTGCCATTTCTAATTCCATCTCAATTCACAGGAGAAACTGGAACGACATAATTTCGAATTGAAGTCGAAGACAAGCGTCTTGCAACAAGATCTGGCCAACAGCGAAGCGGTTCAGAAAGACTTTGTGCGATTGTCACAGTCCCTACAGGTTAGCTACTCGTTGCCCGTTCGTCACAATGGTCGCTTTAACGTACTCTTATTCCAGATGGAACTCGAGAAGATCCGAGCGGCAGACACCAGCGTTCGATGGCAGGACGATGAAGACGTTGATGATTGTCCAAGCTGCAAGAACTCCTTCACTGTTACTCGACGGAAGGTGAGCTCCATGCTCTTTCGAAAGCTCACTCAAGCTAATCGTTGAACTCACTTTCCTTCCAGCAAAATTGTCGCCATTGCGGAACCATCTATTGTGATAAATGTCTGACGAAAACCGTGGCGAACGGGCGCAATCGCAAATTGGCACGCGTTTGCGACGTTTGTCACACATTGCTTGTTCAAAATACAGCGCCCTATTTCAGCCAGGCTCCACCCCAATCGCCCCACTAAGCTCCATGCAATTTCATCCTTTTTGATTTGTGTCTGCCCGTGGACGAGATGCTGCCCAGAATATGAAAGAGTGACGACGATACGATTTGTGCTGTGGTGCTGCTTGTCGCATTCATTCGCTCGTGTTTCATGTTCGATTAATTCGTTTTCGTCTAGTTTGTTTCATCCACGTGGTTTTCGTCATTCTGATGAATGAGATGGAATTAACAAAACGAATATCATTTATTGGCCAAAGCGGAAAGAACTTTCCAAAATAAAATCATTCATCATTCGATCCCGCGAGGGCCCAGACTTTGGTTTGGGGAGCTCTCCCTTCAAGTGAAATCATCCCAAATTATCGAGAATCAACCTGGATCTATAAAACCATTCTAGCAGCCATTCTAGAAATTTAAAATAGTCCTATTTTAGAACTATTCGATTCATCCATTTATTTTTAGTCAATTTTGACGAATGAACGAAACGAATTTGATGGATTTTCACCAGATTTGGATCATCAGAAAATCAGCTGCTCCACTCCGAAATTGGAGACTTCGGTCAATTGCAACGCTTCAAACTTTTGAATTTCTTTTATTTTATTTTCCCCTCACTTTTTTTTATGTTTTTAGTTTTTTTTTTTTGTTAAATAAATTAAATATAGAAGAATACATTTCCGCTGAGCATATTTGTTGATGACGATTGACTTCGTTTGAATTCAATCTGAAAAGAATTTTTGTAAATAAAGTCGAAATCAGTTTCACGCCTTGACTTTGATTTGAGGGAAAGGAATCCCTGTCCACCCCTTCACCGTATCTCTCCCCACCAAACCCGGCGAAATAAAAAGAAAAAACACACACACAAATTTTGTTCAAAAAATTTATTCACAGAACAGAAATCGTTTGACAATCGCACGACTTGAACATCAAAAATTCTATCATAAATTGATCGGCGCGTCGTAAAATAAAATGATAAGCAAACTGAAAATCCATTCAAAATGAAATAAAATTCACTTGAAAATAGTTGCGCAGCAGAAGATTTGATCGGTTTTCATATTAATCTCATTGAGTTCAGTGCTGAAGTGCTGACAGTGACCATCAATCGACCGTCACGACTCGAATCGCTGAAAATCCCAATCAAATTCTGTGCGCAAAGTGTTTGCACTCGAATTCGTCAAACTCAGACAACATTGAATGCAATGGCTGTGATCGTAGTTGATATGAAGAGAAAATTAAATCAAATTAAATTAAGTCAATCACAAAATCACAATCGCTTCAGTTAGCCCTGGGAAATGACGCTGCGCTCCAGATTGAAATCGTACTCGGATTGATCGACACTCAGTCGCGATGTGATCATCGCCAGAATGTCGTCCACTTGGATTTTTGTGATTTCGTTGGTGTCGCCTGTTGATAGCTCCGTGGATAGTTTGAATGGAACACCGTGCAAATAGTTGACGGGATGGTTCGACTGTGGCTTTTGACTGGCGGCTGGGCCAGCAGTGGGGATGGGTCCATACGGTCCCGTGCCAAAGTTCGGGTACAAACTCGATGGTGGTAGTCCTCCTGCTCCTCCTTGGTGTTGATCGATCACCACGAAATCACCAGCACTCGGAATCGGCTCGGGCTCGGGCGATGACGATGGGCTCGGCTTCTTCGATTTGAAAAACGAAAACATTTTCTCGATTTCACTTGCTCGATGCGAAAACTCAGGCAGAGTAGCGAGAAATCACAATTTTCTCGCGTGATTATTCCAACAAACAATAACACAATGCACAATGCTGACTCAATGACAGAAATATCTATTCCGTTGTTTTATCAGGCGAAAATACATTAAGCGAATTCCCCTTCTCCGATGCGATGGATGCGTTCAGTGACGTTCGGAAGCAGCGAATTCGATATGTCACACTTGACATTTGCTCTACCCATTCCTCGCCTCGTTACTCAACACAGGACAATTCGTGGTTCGTCGCTAGCATTCCCTGCACATTTTGATTTTGTTTTCGTGAGAATCCTGTTATGGCATTGTCTCATCGAACGGTATTCGCATTTGCAAACAATTCAACTCGTGTTTCAACCAGAACATTCAGAATGTCAGCACAGTTGCGAGCCGAACAACTAATGGAAGAGTTGAAAAAGAAGAACCCGTACTTTGAGAAGTACGCTAGCAAATTGGCTGTGAAACAGCAAACAGCTCCAGAGGAGTTTCTAGCGAAGGTGGAGAGTTTGGAACAGAAAAAACCATCGAAAAAGTACACCGAGACGAAGAGGTTAGTTTGTTGCTCCCTCAAAACACTCGGCCGCTCTAATGCCATCCATTCATTCCAGAGATTATACGGAACTTCTGAAACCGAAAGGCTCCCTCGCGGACCCCGCCGCCGCTGAATTGCCATACAAGAAGCTCAACGACATCATGAAACTCGAATTGCTGGAGAACAAAACGGCCGACGAACTGAAAAAAATCTGGTTGGAATATCACAAAGATAAGAATGTCATCGTCGCCACCATTCCCACTGAGACCTACAATGACCTTTCCAAGCGGGGCCAAGAGCATCCACTGTTCATTTTCCCTCTGCCACGCAGCCAAGGTTTCGAGTTTTTCTTGCTTCAATTCGCCAACAACACCGTTCATTTCACTCCGTTGATCTGCTATCAGGTGAGTTTGTCCGAGGGAATGCTCCCAGCTCAGCGTTTTGACGTTTACTCTTCTTAGGCGCACAAGGAAAACGCTCCCGAATGCTTGAACATGGTCCATTACACGGAATTCAGCGAGAAACTGGGGCTGGTTCTGATGCGAGCCGAGTACGACGTGAATGTCATCAACGCCCAAGAGGCGCAATGTCTCGCCAACCAACTGCAATTGTACTACGCCCAGAGCAATCAAAACAAATTGGATTTGCTCAAAAAGTTTACTAAAAAGCCGGAGGAATTCCAACACACGGATGTCATCAAGGAATTGGAGAATTTGAACATCCAATAGGTTTTGGCGGGATTATTGGGTGGAGCAAATGCAGAGAATAAAAGTAAAATTGTTAGAAATTTGATGGGTTTTTGATACGACGATCCTTTCGATGAGCTCGCTTGAGCTCCAGGTGTGCGCTCAGTTGACTAACTGACTGAGATCGAACCAATAGTGAATCTTTAAATTCCTTGATTCCTGGTCCTGTTGCTATTTCAGGGACCTTCGGTCAGACCCCCAAGCGCCAAAAAGAAAAAATTCAAACAACGATTGAGTAAATTTCTGTCAATTCAAAGCCAATCCTCCATCCACAAAAAGGGAATTGCGTAAATCAATTGTAATTCCCCATCGATTCCGAAACACTCTTCAACAACGAAACACCGACCGCAATTTCAGTTCAATGGATCACCCGTAGTCGCGGCGATGTTTTCTTGTCCGTCAAAGCTCGATTCAAACACTCACACATCGAAAAACCCGAATATTAATTGAAATGAATGGGATTTGTTCGCATTCACAAGAATTCGGAATCATCGACGAAAAATTTTATCATTTCGCTCGTGTTTTGGAAAGTGTTTACAAATAGGTTTGATGTGCGATTGTGTGTGAGGCTGATTGGTTCAATGAAATTTCGTGCAAATTCGATGTCGTGGATTGTTAAATGCGAAGTTGAAGGAAATCTCACAAACAGAACAAATTCCAAGTGAGATATGCTGTGAAATGCATTGGACAATGAATTGATCAGTGGTCGACGATTTTGGTGAAGTGAATTTAAAAAAAAAACAAAGCGGAAAAATCCCGAACGTGAAGCAAACCCAGCAAACGGCACGCGACAACGAGAAAAATTACGAATAAAATACAAATCGGCCGATGGGAAAGACCATTCGTTGCTCTGTGGGACCATTCGGAAAAGAAAATGTGGAATTTCGCATGGGTTCGACGTTCGTGTAGTGATTGTAACTCGATTTGATTGGTCTCGGCGAATACACCAATTCTCGGTGGGACGAAGAGCTCTTTCTTCGTTTGTTGTTGTCGATTCGTTTACGTTTTTGTGTTGTTTTTTTTCTCTCATTCGCTGTTTTTCCATTCATTCGGTTCTATGACAAGCCTCAATGTGAATGACAAGTCATTTTGAATTCGTGCATTCACTTCGATTATTCAACAAAAACACAGAGTTTCAGTGCAGTGCTAATAATAACAACACACCAACACATAGGCGATCCACTCAGGTTTGTATTGTTTGCTTCCTGTTCGATCGATTCGATTGGAATTTTGATTCGATTGGAATGCGATGCGATGTGATTCGATTCGATTCGGGAGTCCAATGGGAATTTGGGCAAATGTCAGGGTGAATCCAATTGGAATTTTATGGAGTTTTTTGAATCAACAACCAGGGCCATTTCCACCATTTGTTTTGAGCTTTGGTGATTTTGGGGGAGTTTTCAAGTGAACATCCCCTCACCCCCTCTCCCCAGCGGAAGTGGGCTACAGCATTTTCCATTGAAATCTGACCCCAGTGGGTGGACAGTTGGATATTCGAATGTCCTAAACGCCTCCGGAATGCCCTTTCACAATATGGCAATTGTCTTCTAAGCTCTGATCCCCAAGAATAATGCCCCAAGCTCAGTTGCCATGACTACGCCTTACAATTTCCCCGAAGAGAATCTCTTCAACTCATCCCCAACATCGTCAAAGCAAATCTAATCAAAAGTTTCTTTTCAAAAAAGCAAAAACGACATCATTCGTCATTCCAAGCGAAATGTGTTCGAAAATTGCCTCAAATCGGTACCTTCCGCTCATTTCGACTAATTCAAACGTTTTGCATTTTCAGTTTGCGATATCCACCGCCAGATGAATAATAGATAAACGGTAGAAAAATGGCAAGCCCCGAACGACGAACGATTCCAATTGGTAAGTTGATTAAAATTTCATTGCATTCTGGTGGATGTGTCCGACTGAAATTATTCATTTGAATCGATCGAGCTCCAACCCTCCAGCTTTCTCGATGTTCCTTCCATTATCGACTTTTGAGGCATTCGGATTTCATGGTCAAGTTTAAAAGCGAAAGCCATGCTGAATGCTTGTTTACATTTTTGTATGATTCATCATTCATCATTTCGAATGACAATTTTTTGAATTTTCCGTTTGGCGGAAAATTGCCATTGTGATTTTCATATTGTTGCCAACTAGCGCACGACTGTCGACTGTAGGTCAATTGGATGACGGGGCAAATATTGAATTTCATATTTATTCGGCGACCACTCGATGATCGGCCACGCCACTGTTTTAATGAGAATTAGCGAATTAGTTGGAGGGAGCCGGTTGACTTTAGATTCCGCCGATTGGCCAAAAACTGTCTGTTTACCGAACGACGTCTTCTCGAGAACACTTCCCTGTCAACGTATCGGGTGATCGGCCACCGCTAATGACAATCAAACTAATCGAATGACAAACGTTCAACTCGCAAGAAAGGTCAAAGGAACCCAGCCCCACACGTGTTACGTCTCACATTACATAAACATCCATTTTCTATGTGGCTTCGCGGAAATCCGCCGTGGAGGATTTCAAACTCACATTCCAGCCAGGCAGTTTCGCTATCTTTACGACGTAATTGATTTTGATTTGTTTTCGTTTTTGCCGATTGAAATTAACGTGTTTCAACTGATTGGCCCTTTGATATGCCTCGCAACCGTTCAGAGTCCCGAAACACTCTAGGAAAGGCCATGGACGAGCACTGGATCGATAGCTTACGGGATTACTCGTTGCCAACGCATCCAAATATGAGTTTGAAACGATTGTCATAATCACAAAGACGACGATTCGTTTCGTTGCTTTTTGTCGTCATTTATCCAGCTTTTGTCGGTTCTCAAACGGATTTCCATTAGCCTCTTCTTTTTCCGAATTGAAAATGGATGGCTCGTCGAATGAATAAATCATTTTGTAGCGATTGCCGTGAAGAGCCTTCAAGTGGTTATTATGGACGCGAAATAAATCAATCAAATGAATATTTGGGTCACTGGCGGTGTGTGTGTGTGTGTGTGTATGTTTGTTGACCTTCAACAGAAAATTTTCCTGAGAAATTCAACAGGCTTTGCTACAAATTCGATCGGGAAAACAATCAAAGATCTTGCGAGTCGCTTGAAGTGTTTTTCAAGCCTTCTTCAGGCGTTCATGGGGCTTCCAAGGGTCGCTCATCAAATGCCTCAGTCCACAATGCTTCACCAACCATTGTCCCCAAGCATATTCCACGCAAAGCAAAGCAAAGCATGTCCCATTGAATTTTATCCACTTTACGACGAAAGCTTCTTCGAATTTCTCCAAGAAAAAAAAAATTCCAGAACATCCATCAACCACGCATCCAACGAGTGGTGACTGGTGAGGCAGAGGAGAATCCTTGTTTATGCGAAAAAGCCCCGAACAAAAGAAAAAAAAGGAAAAAAAAAACAATAAACTTCGCCGAAATCCATCCAATAACACGGCACCCGGATCCACTGGAAATTGTTGCCGAACGACATCACATAAGTTATTTAATATCGAAAAGTGCTTTGTGTGTTTACCTCAAGTGCTTTGCTTAATTTCCATATATGCAAATTCCATTCGCCGCAACAATAGCGCCATTCCTCATTCTGGCACACACTTTCAGTTCCATTCGGCATCGGGCAAAGCGAGCAACCCTCCCCCTTCACCCAGCCATTCACTAGTGGGGATGGGATGGCTGTTATCGAATTTGTTTTACTTCTCTTTTTCTCGCTTTATTTTCGCATTTTTTTTTTTTTTTATTATTATTTCGAAATTTTGGTTCGAGAGCCATCACGCGCACGCAATTTTTGATTGCGGTAATGAGGCGGCAGAGTGTTTCGATTGGTGATTCTCGTTTTTGGAGACATTCAAAGCTCGCCTCGTTGGAGTGGGGTACCGTTTGATTGCCAAATCCTGTGGAAATCGTCAACTTTATTGGAAAACCGCCTCGCCCACCCCCTCAGAGGGTGACCATCAATTCGAGAAACTAACAAACCGTGATGTAATGAATAAACATTGACAAATGACCGAACCAAACCAAATTTCCTCCATAAATCCGAATGGTGTTGGGATCAACGAGCGAGACAAAAAATCAAGAACCGAATAACAAGTAAGGGAAATGCGCGTCAGTGATTTCGTTTGGGGGAGAATCGAAAGCAAAATAGAAAATCATTAAAGAGATTGCTGTCGAATGGACCATCGATTGATCAAACAGTAATTTATTGTGTGGCCGATGGATGAACAGGTCGCCCATGTCCGATGTAAACAGGGCCATTACCATCGCATTGGACACCGTTCTAATGGTAGATGACCGACTTGGCTGGCCAGACAATAAATGAAATTACTTCTCTGGCATTTTCATCGTATAAATTTTCGATTCATGCCACCGCACCACCATCGGCATCGCAACGCAGCACATTTTCCAATGAAATGCCCATTTTCATTTATGTACTCCCTGAGGTCTGAGGTTGGCTGACAATCATCGTAATCCAATTCAGAAAGAACACACGGCATCGATGGCACAGTTGGATAGCGGATTGGATACGTTGAACTTATTGCGACAGTCTGACAGTGCTGTGTTCGGCACGGGTATCGGGTTCAACGCTGAGTGTATGTGGGCACCACACAATCAAACGGCAGGTGGGGATGAGAGACAATCCAAAGACCTTGAGAAATCCACCCTGAAAAGAAAATAATGTTGATTATGTACAACGACGTCGATCTAAAAATAGCCTCGAATCGATGGACGTATACCCGATGGGTGGTTGATGGTGTTAACGATACCGATGATGGCATGGTGGCAGCATGGTGGATGTGTTGGGTTATGGTTGATTGGTGCGACTGTGTGTGTGTGTGTGTATGTGTGTGTATGTGTGCTTTGTTTTCCATCGCTCGACGATGATGATTGTTGGATTAATGATTTCTCGAATGCGATCATCGTTTGTCCCTTTCGAGCGGTGCTGGACTGATTCCATTATTTGATTTCAAATTGATGGGTTTTCCTTTCTTTTCATTCTTTTCTGTTTTGTTGATTTGCTCGACTATTCTTAGCCGCTCCGCCGGTGGTGGCAGTGATGATGATGAATAGTGATTGGGCGAGTGAAGCTCTTCTTCTATTCTTTTCATTTATTTTCCTTTTTTCAAAATTAAAAAAAAATGGTTGCTTCTGACGAAGGTTGTGTCGTGAGGTTTAGGGGCATATGGTTCGAGGGGGGGAGGGGGTGGTAGAGCTTTTCGTGGGGCAGCCTTGAAAAGCTTGGAAATCAATCGAAGCGAGAATTATGGGAAAACAAAAACTGTTAAATATTTTCAAACAATCCGGCAAGTGTTTGTCATAAATAACTCACTGGGCGTACTGCTTGGATGTTGGATGCGATTGGAAAATATTTGCGGCGAGCAAATTGCCAACAATTAATTGAAAATGTTACGGAAAATTGATGGTCACTCGTTCGAGATG
>JANSTV010055215.1:0-13070 GCA_027564135.1 Lestremia cinerea
ACACACACACACACACACACACACACACACACACACACACACACACACACACACACACACACACACACACACAAGCATCGAAATGCCATACCTGATTATAGCATTGGAATTTCTTCGATTTTGCATCGTAAAGTGGTCGGATCTCGTTTCTTCTGCGTGCTTTTCCATGTTTATCAGAACAGGCCTCCCATTTAATTCGCTTATGTCGAACTTGAGCATTGCTTTTGCGAATAAAAATAAATCACATTTAGTTAGATAATCATTCGTTTCCCAATGGGCGCACTTACATCGATCTATTGGGCCCAATTTCTCAGCCGCATTGTACAGAATGTCAGCCGTCCAGAAATGCGGTATGCGAACGAATAATTTTCCAGCATCGGACGGCAAATGGAATCCCAATTTGTGGAGTAACAACATGAACGGCTGACACAACATTATGTTACTCTGTTCGGTGTTCCATGGCACCAGGGGAACCGACTGTTTTTTCACTTTGAAAAGAGACAATTGAAATTGTTGTCATTCGTTGTTGGTGGTGTGGTCGAAGCCTTTTAGAGCGATTCTCAGTCGCATTTATAGGTTCGGAAGGAGCTGGGGAGGAAAGCGTAGGCGCGGACTGACTTACACAGGCAATGGTGGGAGATCGGTTCAATGACGGTATGATAGAGTTTCGATGAAATCAATCCGTTATTGAGAAAACACAATTTGGAATAACAGCATTCGACGAGCAACTTCTGCAGCCAATCAATTAATTGTCCTTTGTTCTCCCTGAGCAAGCGTTCCTTCAAGACCTGGCGGTGGAAAACGATTCATATTGAATGGCGACAAATTAAATTTCCACGTGAAAAATCACGTTTGACGTGATTTTCTAAGAGTTCCCATCGCGTAGGAATGACTTTTGATACGAATGAATTGGATGGGCAAGGAAATTACCTGAATGTCCCCTAAAGACTTGGCGGTATTAATTGTAAAGTCCTCAACATCAATGCCAGACTCTCCAGTTGACGTCGACCGGGATGGAGACGTAACAATGCGTGAATATTCCACATCCTCATACTTCATCAGATTATCGTATTCGATTGCGGAGATTATGTCCTATCGAAAAGTTATTGCAAATGTCAATTTATGTAACGAAATCGATTGAAGATGCGAAACGTACTTGCTCCAAGAGCTGTTGAATGACGGCAAATCGAGATTTGGCCGTGTATCCGCTGTCGCTGAAGAACTTGATGATTTGACCGACGACGTCGGTTAGCATCTTACTTTGCACATTGTAATACCAATAGAGTATGTCTATTTCCTCTTGTGTCCATTCGTCACCACTGGAGGAAACACTTTGCTTTGGAATCAAGACCTCTCGTTTACATCTACCGTCACACTCACCAAGCACTGTCGTCGCCAGTGTGAACAATCATATCGGTGTCGGATGACCGGGCAGCGGGAATCGTATGTTGGGGGGTGTTTACAAACTTGTGGACGACATACTCGATGAGATCGGTCCAATCCTGAAATAGACAATCACTCTGCAATCGAATCCTTTATTGAATGCAACATGTGTCGGACAATTACATCGCACAAATCGTATTCAGCTTCCCAAATTTTCGAATAGGTTTTCAATATTACCGGTTGAAACAGCGTCGTCACCTGTCCAAGATCACCGCCAACATGATGCATCATGGTAAATATGCAATCATTTACGAATTCACCATTTTCATGAAACTGCTCCAATAGCAATCCATATTGATGCATTATCTCTACGTTGGCAAATCTACACAAAAGTCATTTTTCTCCTGTCAACAAAAAGGGAAATTTTGTGCGAAAAAGCAGAAATTGAGTGAATATATACTGTTTAATGTGTTCCATCATTTGGTTGTTTGGCTTGTGGTCGGGCAGCTTTGTCACGCCGTCCACGGTAAGCAATAAAATGTGATTGGTAACGATCAAATCCTGGAGATACTGTCGACTTTGAATCGATGGGTTGTAGCTTCGTATCAGCAACACAAACAGATGCTTCAGATCTTCCGTTACGCTTATTTGCAGCTCCAACATTCGAATGTAGTTCAAGTCATCCTGCAATTGATGGATTCGATGTGTTGGTTGAGCATGGAATCGTCCGCCCATCGAACGCCGTTACTCACCTGACTGAGATGGGCAATCTTCTTGTAGGTGTCGAGAGCTTGGAGGAACTCTCGAATGGCTGTTACTACCTGTGTGTGGGCGAATTGGTATTGTAAATCATGAAATACAATGCTTGTGGGTTCATCGAACGGCGATAGCTTACCAAGTGCATACGTCGCAACGACGGTTTGATGTCAACGCCTGGCTGGCGTGAAGCCATTTCCAATTGTTCACACAAGTTGACTCCTTCGTATGTCAAATAGCTGATGATGTTGAATGAGAGGACGCATTTTATGTGCTCCAAATCCAATTCCAGTTGGGCAGCAAATTTCAAGAAGTACGTGACTAGCCAGAAGAAGTGTGACGTATCGATTTGAACCTGGTGCTTTGATATAAGATTGATTATTCAGTTGTAATTCGAATGTGATTACTTGTTTTTAACGCCTACCAAGTCCAATTGAGACAGTAATTGTACGTGAAGTTGCTCGACCAAGCATCCGTAGCCTTTCAAAAGGAAATCGACTGTGAACTCCTTGAGGATATTTGAAATGTCTTCATCGGACGGGCTATGATGGATCAATCCTTTGACGTTTATTCTGATTGTGGTCGAGTATTTTGGAAAAGACATTGAATGATTAATTGATTGATTTTCGTTGAGAGGGGAGTACTTACAAGGTATTTTTGCTGCGTTTCACCAGCTTTTTCCGTCGCAAATCCTTCTTGTCCTGATACAAATTGGCAATTCGTGAAGCGTTGTTTGCGTTGTATCGTTGCTTTTGATTGCACGGTGGCTTCTGATGAACCTTCTGGCAAGGATAGCTTTCATCGTTGCTTGACGTTGAAACGGAGCCCTGGTTCTCCACTTGGGTACCATAGCCGCAGTCGGACTGCTCCGATGATGATCGCTTCAGCAACGCGTTCTTCTGGATCTTTTGTACAACCGTGCTGGATTGGCTTGAGCTCAAATTCGACGGGCCATTTGTGAATTTGGCCGTTTGTGTGTTGGACACAGTGTTGAGCTTTGTCGTTGAGCCCATTTGCTGTTTCGCTATCGTTGCTTTGCCTTTCATCGTACTCGTGAATTCAGGCTTTCGAACCGTAGCACATTGTACCGAATCATTAATGGCTGACATTCGATGATCAATATTCGATTGGTCCACCTTGCCACTGCCTGAAAGAGGATTTCGAACAATTTTTCTCAATTGCCTTGCGGTGAGTACAAGCGTCATACCTCCATTGTCTGATGAATCAGAGGTCGGATCCGAGGTGAGCATTGGGCTAGAATCTCCACTGTCCTGTTTCGGTGGCGATGTGTTGCTTTCAAAATCCTCCGAACTATCTGAAAGTGAATCTTCGAACCACAAATTCAAGAGCTTCTGCAACGTGTTTACGTGTTGATCTTTGTAGACCAACGCGATCAATTGAACCATGGTGATGCTCCAGAATGATTTTTGCGGGCACGATATCAGATGTATCAGCAATTTGTCAATGCCCAACGTGAATAAGTTCCATATGATTTGGTTTTGAATCAGTGCCGATTGTCTTGTGTCGAAATTCACCGGAATGTGCAAAATATTTCGCAACAATAACAGACAATTGTTTACATTTTCGCATTGCTCGAATGTCAAGTGTGGATCTTTTTCCAATATGCTTTTCATGTAATCAATGACTGCCCGAAAGGCACGCATATCCATAAAGGATTCTTTGCTCATCGAAAGCAATTTGCTCAGTTCAAATATTGTGCTGCGACCTGCCTCGGTGCGTAACATCACTTCTACGGAGAACAGACATTCCATCGGCATCGTGAGATTCACCAATACTCGAATGGCCATACCGAGGGTCTTCTGATCTTTGGAGTTGATCAGTAACGGTATCAAATCACTCTTCACCTTCTGCCCGAAACCAATCGATCGACGATATGTTCGCAATGTTTGGTCTTCACATGATAATTTGCAGTAGATCTCGTTCAACCCATCCAGCGCGCTCTTGTTTATCAAGTATACATCACCTTCGAGATGCCCCAGCGTTGCAAACGAGCCACTTATTTGTGGACTTGAGAGCAACCACTCCATATTCATGTCGGTTTCTTGGAAGTATTCTCTTTCAAATTGTTGCTTCTGCGACACGGCATCAAATTGCTTTCGATTGCAATGTGTTTTGTTTGTGGGGGCGTTGCGTTGCATCCCCTTCACCTGAAAGGAATAGTATTTATTGAAATTAGTGTGGAACTGATTGATAGTGATTATTCCCCCAAGAAGTGGCAAGCTCCAATCGATTGCATCCGATCGAATGTGGAGAATCAAATTTTCCACACTTTGTCATTGACATGAGAATGTGTTGATGGCATCCTTGAGATGACACGCGATTCACCCACTTCAACCCACGTGAGTCGAAGTTCTCTTTTCTTTTGCTTTGCTTTTCGCCAAATTGCTCCTCTCAATCCATTGCGTATTTGATTCACGCAATAATCATCAGATCGAATGAAAAATCAATGGCAACATTTTGAGTGTGAGAAGAACGTCATTCTTTGAAACTGTTTGGTGCGAGTTCAGTGCTGACGTCTTCGATTGACGTCACTACCTATTCTCAATTGCTACTTTGTTTCCAATTTTCATTCATTAACAGCGTAACCACCTTTAATCAATCAAAGGCATCCGATTTGAATTGAATATGATTCAAGATTATTATGGATTGCGCTTTTGTTTCACCAGAGAACCCGACCAATCGAGAGATTTTTGATGACGCGCCAAAATAGCTTCCTATTGAACGTTCCATAAGCTCGCGCATGCATTTGAATAAATGCAATGCACGATAAGTTCGAAATTGACAAGTACCTCCTCCTAGTTCGAAATTTTGAACGAAATCGATGCAAAGATGAGCGGTCGTCAACAGCTTTGGACTTCGTGTTGAACGATCCACATTCACCGGATGAGTCGGAGAGGTGCTGAAAGGACCTCATCGCAAAAGATCGAACGGACCCCGGATATCGAAATTGTTTGAATAAAGGATGAATCTCTGCTCATTTTGAACGAGATTTTTCGTAAAAACAAACAATAATATTTTGATGGGCTCAAAAATAGAGCGAATATTTATAATAAATCGAAATTGTGACGGAAATGTAAAAATAAATGCGATCGAAATAAATTGCTTGCAAATTCGAAGCCCCACAAGTTTCTGCACCCAAAATGAACCGAATGCCTCCCCACAGCGACGTAATTCCCAGACATTTGTTGATGTAAACATCGATAAACGTCTCAATCATTCGAATCGGCTTCAGTTCTGAAAAATACTTTCGTTGTCCCTTTCTATTGTTGGTGAACGAACTCACGCTGATACCTGCCGTAGGAATTTGATAAGCGATTCCGATGTAACCGACAATATTCGAATTTGACAATGATTGGCTTAGAAGTTAGAAACACTCGCAAGTATGTCAAACTAACCAGAAGTGACCAAAGCACACCTTCACGTTATCCAAGACGTATCCGAAATCGATCCACAATATTTAAGATCCAACCAACACAAAATCGTTTATTTAATTGGATGAAATCGAAGATTCACCGTACGTTGCCTCGTCCTCTCGAAATGGATTTCGGTCGCAACCGATGTACTCGAGCAAAGTGACCGACAACAGTTGACAAAAAAAATCGTTCACAACCGAATTCTTCGGGGCAACAATTCACTTGAGTTAAACGACCGATCGTCTCAACTTTCAAACAACCAATGGAACATTTCCGTCGGATCAAAGCCATTTCAATCAAAATTGGCAGTTGTAAACAATTCATTGTGCGCATGCGACCCTTCAAACTCTGATATATTCACGTTAAAAATCCACGTGAGCCACGCTGTATTTACAACCAGAGCAACGAGGCTGGGTTGTTGATGGTAGTGTGCGTTGTCAACGGCTTCGCTGGGATGGATGGATGGATTCGCCGTGTGCTTGTGACACCCACTGCTGTATGATCAGCAGGTGCTTCCAAGGCCTGGATATATTGTTGGATCCTACATCGGCCAATGATTTGATGTTCCGATATGGGAAGCTCCATGAGATACCCTTCCTATGCCATTTCAAACATCGAGGTGTCGACCTCGACAATTTGATGATATCAATAGAATTGCAACAACTGCTCCTTTCGAGCCAT
This sequence comes from Lestremia cinerea, assembly GCA_027564135.1. NCBI lineage: Eukaryota > Metazoa > Arthropoda > Insecta > Diptera > Cecidomyiidae > Lestremia > Lestremia cinerea. The sequence goes on from JANSTV010055215.1 coordinate 6,255, forward strand.
TAGCCTCGCATTGAATGGCCGATTGTTCCGCACAGAAATTGCATTGAAATCAGACTTCTATTGGATTCTAATTGGGTCAGCAATTTATAAAATACATTGCCCCAATTAGACTCGGCATAGTCCGATGCACCCAAGGACTACCCGCAGTGCAACCCACTGGAATGGACGAGGAATCAATTCTGGATGGCAACGAGTTTGGTGGGCGATCCTGTTACATCCGACAAGCGGATGGATTACTTTTGGAAGGAGATTCCCGCTGTTGTGTGGGTGCCAGTTCCCATGTGGCCTCACTGTTTTTTTTCGTATCCGAGGCTCACAGTTGGGGACGGAACGAAAAACGAAAAGTCTTAAGCATGTCTTATGTTATCATAATTTATTTATAAAATCGGTTTTCTGTTTACGATTTTCATTTGCAATGAGTTGTAATATTCGTTTGTATTTGCTGTGCACGTTTCATTTAATTTCATGTTTTTCTTCAAATTTTACAGAACTTGTAGCATACCGATTCCATGGAAACATGTTCGCGAGAGCGTGTTCCTCTGAATACAATCGAACCATTTCACGTGTTGTTTGTTTGTCGGCGAATTTATTCAATATTCCGCCGGAAAATTAATTTGATTTTGTTTTTTTTTTGTTTTTTCTCTTTTTTTTCTTTAGAAAATAAATATAAATATTTAAAATGAATAAGAAAACGAAAAATGTGTATATTTTCTTGTAACCATAATAAGAAAAGGAAGAAGAAGTCGAACAAAAAAAAAAATAGAAAATGAACAATTTCTCGAGAAAACGAGAGAAAAAAAGAAGATGAAGATAAAGGAGGGCATCGCTCAAGCCAAATCAGAAAAAAAATCACCGGCATTCGCTAATTTCGACGAAGGCAGATTGTGTTTTTGTTCTCTGTGTTTGTTTTGCTTTTCATTGTACTTGATGTCGTCCAACTCTTCGAAGTATTTGATATTCCAGAATTTGACTTCATTGTTGTCGGATGTCGAGGCAATGTATTCGCCATCGTGATTGATGTCCATGGCATCAATGCCCAAGGAATGTTGACCTACAACGCCTAGGCAGCGGCCCGGCATCACGTGCATGGCCCGGATGACACCCTCTTCGCCGGCAACAATAGCAATGCGTTCGGTGACCGGTACCATGATGCTCATCGGAGACTTTGGTCCGGGATACATGTTGCTGTGATAGCCAAACTCGTTCCAATTGTAGGAATAGAGGCGCCCCTTTGATGTTCCAACCACCAATTTGGAGTTGGCCCGGAAGATACCCATGCACGTGAGTTCCTCGTTGTACGGCTCTGATTGGACTTGAAGTTTACTGTTGGAATAGAAATGCAGGAGGTTAATGGGATGAATTTCGTATGGAGCGCAAGTTGGTGCTTACCGAGCGCCAATATTGATGGCCGTCAAATACCCATCCCCGCTGGTGGCCAAGAGTACTTTCTTCGCCTCATTCGTGAGTATACTTGTGATGTAATCATCGACTACCTTCAACGAGAATATTGGATTGTTGGTGCGCTCCCGAATGTCCCAGACCTTGATGGTTCCATCGTCGTCACCTGCGGATGCGATTCAGAATTAAGAACCAACCTTGGTGCGAGACCAATGCAAAACCACTGACCTGTGGCAAAGCTCGTTTCACCAAACACATTCAGCTTGCTGACAGGTTGCTCATGTGCCTTTTCGTACGACCGTCTGAATTTACCGGTTTCCGTGTCGGTCAATAATATTGAGAGATCTTTCGATGTCGAATACAAGACACTGCCATCGTGATTGAATTCAATGTCTCGAATGGATTTCGTGTGTGATTCGAATGTGTTGACAAGTGTGTTTTCATCGGTTGTGTATTTGTAAACGAATGTATCGCCAGACATGGTGGCACACGCGAGGATATCTTGCTCCGGATGGAAAGAGAGGTCCACAACGAAATCATCGATTATGATGTCCGGTGGATGAGTTCGTGGAGTTTTGGTTGCGGCCAATATTGCTTTGATCACATCGTCTTCTTCTTCATCGCCATCTTCTTCATCACCCTCATCGGCACGACGCGGGCTTCGAATTACATCATTCGCTTCTGTATCATCCGAGTCTTCGTCTTCAGACACAATGCTGAAGTCGCTGTCGTGATCATCTGACTCGATGATTTGATTCAGGTCATCGTCCTCACCGACGAATAGGATTTCTCCATCAGTTTCCGATTGAATATCCAAGTCGCTATCCAGTTCGTTCGCTTCCATGTCGTCTGGTTTGAAGAAATCTCTCCTGTTGGAAGACAATGAAACGGATTTGGTTGATTTGGTTCGTTCTGTCTTCAATTCAATTTTCGAATCGCACTACAATCATGCAAATTTCGAAGCCAAGCCCTCGAAACATTTATGTAATTTGGGTGGTAGGTTATGTGCATTTCACTTCAATAGCTTGTCACCCTCGTCGACCGATCTAAACCGGTATCCACGACTAGCAGACTTGTCCAATTGTCCAACCAGTTGAAATCGACCAACTTTCGACCAAAATCACATTCCCGAGTCACTTTTCTCGCCTGCTCCTTGTATTCTTCTCTGAAGAGGAACTTACATTGTCGTCGAATTCAATTTCCCCGAAAACACGTTCAATTCAATCCGCAGATCACACAATCAATTGACAATGCGTTTGCCGTTTCGATTTCAAAACGTTTATTTCGGGAAACAAAGCAAATTTCCGTCTTTCAAATTAATCTAAATCGCAATTTTTTGACAACTAAGACCATGCTGCCATGCCGTTGTTGTTGAATACACCGAATGCGAACAGAGCATACAAATTCAATGGACGAAACAACAACGCAATGTTTATTTTTGTTGGTATTTGACGGTGTTCGCATGTTGCGTGCCAGAGCAGTTGACACATTCGTTGTGTATCGGAATGTGAGGTTACGTTTTGCCAAGTGTCTCCGTGAGCTAATCTGCTTATCGACCCTTGTGGCAAAACGGACATGATAATATTCGCAGAACTCTTTGAACTCAATGTTGAAGGGATCTTGGACACTAATCAGGTCGCAGTCAAATTGAGTCTTGGACCGTCTTGCAGAGCATCTCTCTGAAGAGTCAAAAAGATGAACTCTTACGAGCCACACAGCCATAGCCGCGATTCTCCGCTGGCAACACCCACCCATACCAGTGCAGCTCTACTCAACATGATACAGTTGTCATTCCATTTACTTCGGTCTGACGTTGTTGCTTATACGAATTTGGAACACAAATATTTGTGAAAATACAATTAGAAAATTTTCATGCACAAATTCTTTGAGAATCGGAAGAAAAACGAAATCAGAGTGTTGGAGTCAATGTGTTGTTGATTAATTGCCGTGAATATCTTCAGTTTTTGACGATTTCCTCGAATCGCACAGCAAAGGCATTGCCTAGATGAATTAAAGCTTGAAAATCGAGAAACTAAAGAGCACGCAACAATGACAATGGGCGACGAAACACCAGTTACTTCATTAGTTTTGCCAGTTCTGTTGCGTCCCATTTTATCGCAGGTGAGGCATATCCACTGTGATTTCGACCGAAATCTGTCGTTTTCAGGCAAGAAGTTCACATTTTTTGGTCGAAGCAATTGATTGTTTGGTAGAGAATCGGCCGTTCCAAATCGAAAACCAATGACGTGATGTATTGTTGCTGCCATCGCATTGATGTCACTTGTGTTATGCACTCAAGGGCACTCGTATTATGCACAAGAAAGAGAAACAAAAATTCAAGTCATGAAATTCAAAACAGCAATTTCTAAAATTAATTCATTTGCATTTGCCCTCTCTGTTAGTTGGAAAGGCGTGACATGACTGCATCACAAACACTACGAGCTGCTTTGACCAAAGCGGAACAGGCCCATCCAGGTTTGTCGTATGGCATTGTGACGGGCATTTTGAAGAAAGGTGATCTCAACGTCAATTTGAATGAGAGTATATTGAGACTGCAAGGCGGTGCTTCCGAAACAGACTGTGAGTATTTTGAGAGGTCTCGAGAATGGCTCAAGGTATCTAACGGAATGTGTGATGTATTGCAGTAATCGAATACCGATTGAATCGAACTGAAGACGCTTTCCAAGAATTGAACAAGAAATCGGCATCGTTGAAGCGCATTTTGAGTCGAATTCCCGATGAAATAAGCGACCGAAAGACATTCCTCGAAACAATCAAGTACGTACGCGGGCACTCAACAGCAAAGCCGAATTCGTTGAACCACTTCTTTTCTCTCGCAGGGAAATCGCAAGTGCCATTAAAAAGCTGTTGGATGCCGTGAATGAAGTGGTCGGTTTCATCCCAGGCACTTCGGGCAAGCAAGCGGTCGAACAGCGAAAGAAGGAATTCGTGAAATATTCCAAGAAGTTCAGCACGACATTGAAGGAATACTTCAAGGAGGGACAGTAAGTACCAACAACAGCGAGCCTTTTGGGCGAGACTCCATCCATCCCTCTTTTCGAATCGTTTCAGAGCGAATGCGGTGTTCATCAGTGCGTTATATCTGATCCATCAGACCAATCAAATCATGTTAACCGTCAAAAACAAGTGCGAATGAGAATCGACAGGCGAATGTAAATTATCGTTTTGTACAAATTCCGGGACGAAAATATGAGAACCGTTCAGTTGAGATTGCAAAAGGAGCAGCATTTCGGCGATGAAAAGGTTCGCGACCGTGCAAATGTCAACGCGAAGCAAAAAGTATTTCCAGAATTTCGTTAATAAATATTACATTTAAGTTAATTAGTTATCGTTCGTTTTCGAGCAATGCAATTTAATTAGTTATGTTGAAGGGGAATCGTCCCGCATCGATCGGTAAACCGATTGGAATCGGTTCGAAAGTCAATAAGTAGCCGTTCTTAATTCGCCCGATTTACACGAACTTTTATGATTTCATCCAACATTTTCTTTGCATTCAAATTAACCACATTTTGTTGATTGAACGGTCATACAATGCACCGTCTATTTGTTATATGTTCAAGGGGAGGCTCACATTATATTTCGGCGTGAATGATTAACAATTAACAAGAGAAATTATTTAACAAAAAGAAACAATGAATTTTGTATTTGCGGTCAACGTGGCTCACTGGAAATGATCGAGACACTATTGGGTTTGGCCTCGATTTGATGCTCAGCTATCCACAGACGTTCTCCTCATTGGGTTAATTGGTATTCGAGTCGGGTGTATCCGTCCAGTTCCCTTCCAAGAAGGTGTTGGATTTCTTCGACTTTGCCGTTTGCTGATCATCCAATTGATTTGAAATTGTTAAGGATGAGTATGAGCTGAGCAGGGCAGTTTCCATTTCGAGGGAGCTTTTTGCAGTAGGAAGCCACTGTTGGAGGCGTCCACCGTTGATTTATGAACGAGAGTTTCATATGAGCTTTTGGGAAACGTTGCGAAGGTAAGATAGACCAGCGCTCATCGGTGTATTCCGTGCTCCTTCTCCGGTTGGCTACTCCCGCCACCCTTACCGGGTGACTCCCCATTGGCCGGTTGCCGAAAGACCACATCTTCACGTTTCAGCACTGGACAACCCTCTTTGATTGTGTTGCTGTGCACGTTATTACACCATTGAAGCGGTTGCTGCTCAGCGTTTGACCTTGCAGGCTGACCACGTCGTGTAGATGATTTTGTAAATGGTCTTCAAAGCCAGTGGTTTCACGCAAGTATACTTCCTCAAAACTCACTCAAATCAAACCCAACGAGTGAGTTCCAACATGAAATTTGGTTGTGTAAATCGGTCAAGTAGCATTATCGTTGCTTAAGGTGGTGTATCAGGTGGTATCAGTTAGCCTCAAATAACTCGAGAAACAAATTATAGAAAAAACATAAAAATTGACAATTGATTTGTATTATGTTAACCCGAAACAGGAATTATCTATATGTACCGAATTTTTATTCAAAACAATAAAAAAACTAGAAATAAAATGAAAATGTTTCCGAAAGCAGAAGATAGAAATTGACTCGTTAATTTTCATGGGAAAAGTCGTTGGGTGAATGTGCCATCCGAGCCGGTACAAACCGCACGATTCCAGCCGAAATGCAGCGGCGCTCTGTTTCCGAATAATCTTTCAAGAGGATTGGATTTCGTGTCATTTGCTCACAGCCCATCAAAGTGAAGAGGAATTCCATAAAACCGTTTGAAAGCATTTTGAATTGAAATCGTGTCAAAACATAATAACTCGAAACGACCAATCACCGAAGAAATGCGATGAAAGCTCCGGAGCTGGTGCGATGTTTTCGCCTCGCAAATGTCCCACAGTGAGAGATGTTGCCATCGGGGGACGCATGCGTTGCAAAGCATTGAAAGAAAAAAGTCCCTGGTCCATGGTTGTGTAGCTCATACGCTCGTCGGATACGAAGAGGTTGAAGTTGAAGCTGGAGGTGGATAGTCTGTGTCGTGTGTGCGTCTTGTATTCGATGAGAAAAAAAATATAGAAATTTTTTTTTTCGGTTTGAAACAAAAGACAATTTTTCAATTTTTAGTTTGAATTTTATTTTGTACACGAAATAAATACAGTAAAAAAACGACAAAAAATTAAATTCTATGATTGTAATATCGTCAGAATGCTATTTAAAAACGAGAGGAGAAATAAAATCAAATAAAATAGAAAATAAATATAAAAAAAAAAAACAAATTACGCAAAAACATAAATAAATAAAATTAGAAAATAGCGAAAAAAATAAGTAAATTGTGCTCGCAAGATGTGCAGACATTCTGCAGAAGACTGAATGGCCGTAGCGAAACCCGTTTAATTAAATAAAGGTATAATTCATTTTCGTCGACAGAATAAACAGCAATCGTTTTGTTTCGTGCA